>LKTO01000091.1:0-123207 GCA_001399465.1 Hymenoscyphus scutula
TGAAGGCTGAGCTAGATGCTTGTGGATATGATGACTACCTGCCTCGAGCTACCCTACCGACTTTAGGCTAAAGATTCCCTCCCTCCGAGACTGCATCCAGGGGGGGGACGGGGCTGAATGAAGGTTTAAGTCGTACAGTAGCGTGGACTCGCTTAGGAGGATCGAGAACGTCATTAGTTAGAATTCCCCCGCGTTCTCGACAACAGGAGCGAAGCAAAACCGCCCGACACAATATCGACTAATAGACAGGACCTGAAATAAGTTAGAGAGAGAGATCCATTCTTAATGTATTAATGAACCTCTTCGGGATCTAGACTCGATGCTAATTCCATCAGTAGATCAAAAAGTTGTGGAGAAAATTGAAAGCATGACACGTGGGGAAAGAGACGAGTCTCCGACTGCGCAACTCGACGCGGAATTGCAGGAGGATGTTGAGAGATTGAAATTTGATACTGTTGAGATGAGAGATGGAGGGAGAGGGAGAGGTGGAGGGGAATGTAGAAGACCGGTTATCACGCATTTAAATGCTGATACTAGTTGGTTGTTTTCTATCCCTATTCCTGTTCCGGTTGCTGAGGAGGGGGATGGGCATGGGCATGGGAAGAGCAAGCGGTATTTCCATATCCTGGTTGACCCATGGTTTAAGGGGGGACAGAGTGATGTCGCGCCGTTCTTTAGTCAGCAGTGGCATGTGGAGGAGAGTTTTGTGCAGAGTATCGGCGAGGTTGCTGCTGTTATTGAGAGGATTGAGGGGGGTTTTTGTTTGGGGGGTAAGGGGAGGCTTGGACGTGGGGATGGGGATGTGAATGGGAATGAGATGTCTGAGGATATGGATGTGGAGGATGAAGGGGTGAGAGGGAGTGGGATTGATCTTATTCTTGTGTCTCATGAGTTTACGGATCATATGCATAAGGAAACACTCCTCGAGGCAGCGAGTAGCATCCCGGTTCTGGCTACGAGTAAAGCGGCATCCATCATTCGGTCTTGGAAACACTTTGACGAGGTGGGCGATATTGAGAGGTTCACGGGGGATTGGAGGGTTAATACAAAGGGAGTGGTTGTGGACTGGTTGGGGGTTAGTAGGGTTGCTTATGAAGGGGTGGATATGCTTTATTATCACTCCGCACTTATGATTTCTTTTCCTAAACACGCCTCTACCATCTCTGGATCCGTCGAGGAAACTAAAAAAGCAGAAGCAGAAGCAATCCTCTACACCCCCCACGGAATCACACCCCAAAACCTCACACCCCTCCTCTCCGCCTCGCCCACCATCCAGGTCCTGGCTCTCCTCCATGGATTACAGGATATCAAGCTAGGCGCGCAACTGAATATGGGCGCCCATAATGGATTGAAGGTTTTCCGGTTGTTGAAGACTAAGTACTGGGTTGGCACGCATGATGAGGTTAAGAAGGGGGGTGGTGTTGTGGGGTGGTTCTTGAGGAGGAAGGGGATTGGGGTGCTAGAGGCTGTTGAGAGGGAGAGGGTGGAGAGTCTTGGGGAGGAGGAGTTGGGGGAGGTGAGGTTTGAGGAGGTGGGTAATGGGGGGTTTTTGGTTTTGGAGTGAGAGGTACTTGGAGTACTCTTGCTTAGAGTAGAGTAGGTACCTATTACTCTACTCTACTCTACTTTATTCGTTTCTCACATTGCGCTTTACTGGGGAATTAATTACAATAGTATATTAGAATTATAAGTTTCCCCGCAAGTGCTACCAGCAGTGATCGGCATCTAGAATTCTATAGAAGATCTAGTAGTATACAGAGGATGTTTCTATCTATTTATACAATTATTTAGAATTTATCTAAGATAGAGCTACCTTCTATAGATATCTATAAATATAAATCTCACGTAATTTTGGAACGTAAAAACAATTATCTAAGCGCTAAGCTAGTTATGTATATACTAACGATCCTAGTAAACCCTAGTAAAAATAAACTCTACTACTTCTACTACTATAAATTATCTTATTCTTATTCCTTAAACTCTTTCTAAAATAAAAATAAATATAGTCTTCCTAAAAGTATAACTCTACTATATAGAGGTGCTTAGTCAGGTGAAATATCTAAGCTAAAAAGCTAAGATAAATAAAAGAAGTCTTTTAGATAAGGATTATATGTTTTACCAAAGGTAAATTTATTAAAGACTCTTAAAAATATCTTTTTAGAAATAATTTAAAGTTTTATATAGGTGAATTTACTAATTTTATTAA
Organism: Hymenoscyphus scutula; assembly: GCA_001399465.1. Lineage (NCBI taxonomy): Eukaryota > Fungi > Ascomycota > Leotiomycetes > Helotiales > Helotiaceae > Hymenoscyphus > Hymenoscyphus scutula. The sequence continues at coordinate 2,207 of LKTO01000091.1, forward strand.
GTACTCTAGATAACGATTTTTACTTTTTATTCTTCTAGAAATATCTCTTCTATTTTAGACCCTCTCTGGATGCTTCTAGAGGGGTACCATCCATGGAAAGTTCTATGGAAGGTGCTTCCATTTACCGATCACTGGCTACCAGGCTGGGGCCTTTTCTGTTTCTGCTCTGGATCTTACTGCTCAAATCTTTATAAAACAATATCAGACTTATTACCAACCCTCCTTGACAAGTAATTAGCTACTTTGTAAATATTTTCCAATTTGAATTATCTATTTGGCTTACTACCTCTTCATTAATTATACGCACGGTCTAATTATTCCTTGTAGAACTCAAGGGGACAGTTTTTATCTCTGCCTAATGTAGTAGTTGACTTAAATAAAAATTGAATACGGTAATTGTTGCTACATATTCAGGGTGAATATCACTGGTTTCCGTGACCTAGGAAATGGTCTATATAAGCACCAAGAACTAGCTACTCTTCACAGGGAAGACAAGAATACTACCACTTTCGGGGCCACCACAATGGAACCAAATACCTCTCCCATGTTATACCAACAGTAATATAGTTTATACTTATGATCAATTTAAATATACTTAAAACAACTTAAATCACAATTATTTCACATAGTATATAACTCAGAACAAGCTGGACGGCCTTGACCGATTACTGCTTATATGGTCTAAGTCTCTATTTACGTAAACGATAAGTCTAGTAATATTTTATAAAGCTTATCTTAATTTATCGATAATTGTTTCTACTAATTCTCTACTAAATAGTACTTCTCAATGATTGTATATCCCTATATAATTATATCTGCATATGTATATCTATGCATCTATATCTATATATACATACGTCTACATATACCGTATCATACTAAGAGAACAATTATTCGAATTCTAAATCAAATTATTTCAGATTTAATTCCCCTTAAATTAAGACAACGTAGTTTGTACTTAATCCACTGATTCTTCCGCCATCACTCTGTCTCATCTGAGTTACCGTAAAAACGTGTATTCAAAAGTAGGTAAAACTAGGCCGTTTTAGTAGCTCAACAGCCAGAAACGTGGGTTGAAAAAGTGACGTGGACCTCGTTGGAACTGGTGTACTCGCTTAAAGTGTTGTTTTTGGAAATAAATGGAAAGGGGGCTTGGTAAAGTTTTTGGTAAATGAAAGAGGTTTATTTCAGTGATAGTGTACAAGTAAAAAAAAAATCTGGCATATCTTTCGAGGCCACTAGTGGAATAACATTAGCAATTTTACGTAATATGTGAAACCTGAAAACTTGTGTCACATTCATGGAGCCTTGTCCCCCCCCCCCCTGAATCCCATCCCAGAACTGGCGCAAGAGTTGAGGTTCACGGTGAAAAGTATATAAAGATAGTAGAGTGAGATATTAGAGTGGAAGATAGGAGTTCTGAGTACTTTGAAGCAGCAATCTACATTTAGCCACCTGAAACGTGAAAAGTGAAAGTGTTTTGTGGTTAAGCGAGAAATTTGTTCAAAACTCTCAGTACGAAGTTGTTCCTAGAAGTGTTGTATGGTCCGAACGAAAGTAGTTCTTGCCTCGACTCTGAACCTTGAACCGGGTTTTTTAGCTGAGATTGACGTCAAAATCCCTTGTCTAACTGCAGGATTCGAATACCGGATTCGAGAAATGGGGTGGCTACACAGCATAATCGATTCCAACATTACACCAACATCTCAAACGCGACACTTGCCCCTAGGCGTTAACCGAGGAGAGTCGATTACGATTTGTTGGAAATCCTTTCCGCAAAACACAAAACTAACACGAAGAATATATTACCCCGATGGGAAGTACCATAGTCGTAATACGACGCAGAACAGATAATTGATAGTTTGCACAACCAGTTCAAATAGACGCTGAAGGATTCGTTCTGGCCAATTGTCCGGCTGGTCTCCTGTTGGCTGTTGATCGTTCCAAGGAAGCGAAACACCCGAAATAAATTGAGGTGTAGGAGACACAGCATTAGATAACACGACAGCAAAAAAATGCACAACATCGATCAGTCAAACAACGGAGACGAGAAGAGTACGACATGAAGGGAGTTAAAATGTGGAAGAGGTGTGATTTCACAGCGTAGACGAGAAACATCGGAGCACAGCATGATGACATACTGGAGAATTATTCGAAGGGGGTTGGTGGCTTGCCGAAGGAACCGAAGCGTGTGCTGATTGGTACATGTGTTTCTGCTGGTTGCCATTTGCCAGGTTTTAGCACCACATACCACGAGATGTGATGCCACTTTGACTTGTGAGAAGATGACCAAGAGAGTCAAGCCCCTATAAATAAGGTGTTCTAGAACGTTTGTTAGTAACAGGCTCAATTAAGCAAGAAAACTTACGACGTAAATCGGGAAACTCGAAACTCTCTCAAGCTCATGCCGTCAAGAGGCAAATCGCACATAGAAAAATAGCGTCATTCACATCAAGCGTCTCAAAAAGAGCTCAGAAGATTCAACGAGCACTCAGAGCGTTTCTTGGATCATGTTGCACAACCTTATCTCAAACCAATATTCCCCGAGAGTGCCCATCCTTCCCCGCAATTCAGTGGCTGACAAAATCCTCTGTGGTAAGCTTGAAGTGTGGCACAACAGACGGGTGTGGTGGAAAACGTGGTACAGAATGACACGGCATACACGAGAGAAACCTCTTGGACGGGAAGAGTGTCTTTTGAATGAAAGTGAGGAAACTCGAACCCATGAGAAAATGACAACACTAGTATAAGAATTCGGCGAATGTCCTTGGAACTTGGAAAAATGGTGGCTGTCACAACAAGAAGGAGCCCAAGAAACTTGTTGGTTGAAAGATCGCTCAAGGTGTGATTTTAGAGGTATGACAACGTCAATACGACGGAGACTTCTCTCATTGTCACCCATACTAAAATCTCACCTCATCAGCAAGCTTCAAGAATATCAGAAAATCCAATAACCGGGACATACTTACGAAAAATGAGACCAAAAGAGGGGAGGAGGGGAGTGAAACCCTCAAAAGAGCCAGGCCCCACATAATGTCACTTCCCCCCACTCGATCTCGAATTACCTAGCAGCTCGCGTACATACACTTTTGTAGTTCGTGCACACAGCAATTGATCTTTCAACTCCTGTTCCCGCATCATCACTTTTTCTTTCTCACATTTTCCTCGGCGATGTCATTTTCTTTCTGTTATATTCCAGGATTGGAATGGTGGTATGTCGGTGGAACTTTCACATATTTGTGGGACGATGCTGTATGAGTATCATGGATGGAGAAAACCCATTGTATTGTGGGTCTGCAGACGTCAGTGATACCAGGACCCTGTCAATTGTAAGCTCTTTGTAAAAGAAATTCGATCAAGTAATTGGCAGATTTAAAAAGTATTTTGCCAGCTTTTACTTTCGTCATTTCTTGCATTTCTTAAAGCTACCAAAGTTGAAATTTCAAACGTGGGAACCCGAACCTTCGGCCCGAGTATTTTTTTTGAATGCCGGTTATGGTGCTTCATGCAGATTGGCCCTATTTTGTTGATGATTCCTCCCAACATATAGAGATCTTCAGCTTGCGGGGTGTATGCAAATATGGTACAACGGCTCGTTTTCCCTAGTCCTGCGCCTAGTGCCAGATATGAAGCCATAAATGTCATGAGAAAACATCGCAGTACCAGCATCCACCCCCTGAACTCTCGTCTAAGGCTGACCAGATAATGTTCGTGTAAGAACTCTAATCTAATGCTTGTCAAACATCCAGCTGGGAAGTATGACACTGCCGCATTTATGTTTTTGAGCTAATAGCAGCTGCAGTAAGGTTAAAAATCTGTCATAATTTAGGCGAAAGGAATGTGAGGAAATGCTTCAATCCCAATGTAGACACCGCAATAAGGAACCCAAGTATAATAAGTATACGTTGCTGCACCAAAATGGAAGTGTTACGATCCGATTCCCGAAAAACCCCGCACTCGGCAACGGCGCCAAAGGAGAAAGGGGTGGCTCCCCACATAAACGCACAGTCGCCGAGATACCTTGCCCTGGAAAGCAATATCAGCATTCCTTAATAGGACGGTAAGGTACCTTGTAGGATAGGATTCGTTCCACGAGTGAGAAGTGCTTTAATTGAACGGCTCAAGAAATCTAGAACAATCTTGAAGCAGTACAGTGGAGTTTTCCCCCCCTGAGGCACAGTGCAGCTTTTGGAGAACGCAAAAATTTGAGCAAGTACCGATATTTTCAGCGTACTCCGCTCTCGGGGCGTTGGTGGACGACATTGCTACTTGGAGACTCCTAAGAACAAAAAGAAGATAGGCCATTGACATTATCCCACGCCTGCAAAGCATCTCCGCGCTCCCCCACACTACTTCAAAAAAAAAACCACGACCTGCCTCTACATATGCAGGTCCCTCCCAACGAGTCTGCCTACATGAAATACTCCACACACCCTTTGAATACTTTGTGAATTAAGTACTAAAGATTGTCCACACGTGTTGACGATCTCCCAAATACACCATCAGACTGGTAAGAGACATAGAGGCAAAGATCATCAACTAGGAAGCGGAGTTCCACTCCGTACGTTCTTTTCCTCGTATGAGATAACCAAATATGGATTATTCACCATCCTCTCCTGCCGCTGTTAATCGACGTACAAACCGTGCTTTTATCTCAAGGTTTGAATCGGCGATGTGCCCACCTTGTTCATTGTTGGATGTTGGAACTTATGCCGTGATAGCCTTTCTACCGTTGTTGTTTTTTTGCGATGCCTCGTATCACTACCAAGAATCTAGAACGATTACCGGGATTCGAGGTGGCTGCTGACTGTGTCCAATGAGTTCCACGAAAGCCTCTTATAGTACCCGGCTTTGAGACTGTAATAAAAGACAGAATTGCGATACCTGGCATCTATGATAGCTATATGCGTGCGAAGCAAACCCTCGAAATTTGGTTTCGAACCCCGAAATTACTCCCACCTCACCTAACTGGTCAGGCTCGGATTTCCGAAACCATCTAGATTCATTCAGCCTGTGTAGGTCTCCTCCCTCAACTCCAACAGACACACCATAAAAAGTGCAACTTCTCCGCAAAACGGCTTCCAGCAAGTGAAAAAAATCAGAGTTATCACATTCACATGTCCCGCGAAAGGAACAGTCTTTACGAAAATGGCAAAACAATACATATCCCCAACAAACAAATAAAGCCCGCCGCAAAGGTAGGGTCGCACCACCAAGATCGCACCACCCACACCCACCATACACATCACGAGAAAAAGTCAATACCAACCAATACTCCAAACCAACCCAGTACGACCCTCTAGAAAACAAAAGAAGCCACAGCCTTCCTCACCTCGCTTACAGCTCCCCTGTGCCGAATTAAGGCAAGTCACACAACAAAAAAGGACCACCTTTCCGGGGTCAGCGTTCTGCGTAATGCAAAGCATGCATCATGCAGTAGCGTGATGTGGAGGCGGCAAGCAGAGCAAGGGAAGATGCGCAGGGGACAGGAAAAAGCAGGAAACACAACGGCTGACGCTTATGCTTAAAATATTCACCGTTAGACATCGGGATTCTGCATCGTTGCAATGGCAAATACCTACAAGTAGCGACGAACCTGGACACGTTGATGAGAAATAGGGAGGAGGGTTGCTTTAACTATCTGGTAAAATGCATCGAGAAACGGGACGTGTGATAAGGCGCTTGTGGTAAAATTTTGTATAGAGCTTTTCCTCTATTTTAGAGTCTCTATCCGGGTCTTTTCATCTATGAAGTCAAGCACCATATCGAAACAAGGTGGTCCAATCGCCTTTTGTAAAGAAGAAGATAAAGTTTTCGTGACCTGTTTTATGAAAAGAAAATATGCCCCCCCCAAGTTCATTTGGAAGGCCAAAGAGTGATCTTTAAAAGAAGAAAGACCATGATTTTTCCCCCCAACCATTTGTCCCAGCCCAAGAAGAGAAAATATTTTCCTAGCAGTACTGCGGCACCCAAGCCATCTGCCATCCAAATAGACGAGCCGAAAGAAGAAACAGACTCCTGAAAATGCTAGCAAAAAATAGTTCGCATCTTGGTAGACGACGACAATGAAACAAAGCGTCTCGACCTAAATTTGATCAAGATACCACGCTGGAAAATATGCGAACAAACAGTAAAAAGGTAGAAGACCTCCGGAGTAATGCTGCACTAGCGTCCGTGGGCCTCTACCATTTCAGAAACTGAATTTGAAGAAGAATCATTGGAATCATTAGGATCATAAGAATCATCAGACACAGCGTCCAAGTCGCTCTCGGTTTTGCAATCGCTCTTGCTATCGTCAGTTTCGAAGACGGCAAGCTTTTCAGTAGTGAATGGTTTATCGTCGTTGTATCGAATCAAACCAGGATGGTTACCCGGTGGTAAAGTGATGCTCTCGCTTCGACGGGCTCTTGGACTCATGCGGTGATTATCATTCGTGTCACCATCTGCACGACTACCCCAGGATGTCTATAAATATCAGTTTTCTGAGTGAACAACGAGCGACATGAATCTTACCTGACGAAGTGTGAACAGGGCATAAAGCTTGATTAGGCCATGGAAATATCCAAAAAGGACAGAAACAGGTAGATACATTAAATCAGATGGTTGTCGTACGAAGAGAGCAACAAGTTTGACGATTTTGCTAATGCACATCCACCCGACCTGAGCCAAGATAGCGTAGTATTGATACTCGGGGGTCCAAGTGGCGGTTGCTTTGTATACCAAAAAAAGGATCAATGGGTCAAACAAAAAAGACAGGGAGGTAAATGTGGCAATGTGCAACGCATATGTTGACCATTTCTGTTGCCTTTGATATGGTTAGTACAGCCTTGATTCCATTAATATTATTGCTGACTTACTTCCAAACATGCTTTTCAGTAACCAGACTGGTGTAGTTGCTTCTCCAGTTGCTACGAGCCCACCGAGAACATTGGTAAAGGAACTTGGTGTTGTTTTCGAGTGTCGTCTCAATCTCGCATTCCTTGTTGTACTGGATCCAAGTCTTCCACTGATTCGAAACCAACCATCTCGTGACAAAATTATCGTCATCGGCATTGAGTTGGAACTTGCCCCATCGTTCGGTCTTAAATCCATCAAGGAATAGAGGACTTTGCAGAATCTCTGAGCGAAAAGCACAAGTGCGTCCAGACATACAAGAAGTCCCACCATCAATACCGTGTGTAGCAGAAATCTCAAAGTTCCGCCGCTCAATGTAAGCAGCCCCGAGCCAATTGAAGATGTATTCAGAGACTGAAGCCGATTCGAGGCGCTGGACTCTCTGACAAGGTCCAACGCCACCAATCTTTGCGTCTTCAAAAGGAGCAAGAAGCCAGGGAAGGATGGTGCGTGGCCACGTGACATCATCGTCTGCCATGATTATGATAGATGTGGTGACTTTGGGAATGGCTTCGCAGACTTGAATCCGCTTGTTGGCGATGGGAACATGGAATACTCGGATATTAGGCACCTCTAATGTCTTGACGAATGACTGAAGCCGCTGGTACTTGTCGGAAGTGGTAACCAGAAGAAGCTCATATGGTTGGCAAGCCAGAATACTTTGCAAGGAATCCTTCAACTCGTCAAAGTTGTTGTGGATGGTGGGGATGATAATCGTGACATCGTTGGCCGTATACGAGGGACTGGCAGGAATGGGTACGGATTTATAGCACCAATGGCTGATAGAATTGATGATGAAGCGGAAGTATCGATGGAGCCTGTGGGGTTGATATTGGGTTAGCGAGGATTCTCAATTGCGATTCTTAGGTCGCGGCTTGGGAGGGAGTAAAACAGGTGTGCATACCAGAGAAACCAGAAGGTCCATTGCCAGGTAGTAAGAAGGTCGAGGACTGACATGATTGATTCAATCGAATTCAAGTGGTGTTGAGAGGCGTCGGTATGCGAGACGAGGCTCAGTGGCTGGCTAGCTTCAAGATCTTGATATTGCGGCGCCGACTTGCCACAATAGAATGGTTCTTGGAAGCGAAAAACTGTGCGCGGTCATGTGTGAGAGGCAGTTATTGAGCTGGTCTTCGGTTCCAAATTTGAAGAGAAAGCAATTAGGCACTGTTTTGCTGGGCTGCGTATGTTCTCTCCCAATCATATGATAGGCGAGCAAATTTGTTTACCACCCCGTGAATGAACCGAGTGACAGACGAAAGGCGATCGCAGCTTGTAGCGAGGCTGAATGGCCTGGCTTTTTATTGTTCTCCTTAGTGGTGCTGCGGGTTTGCTTTTGGTTGGAAGTTTCTGCTCGTTGTGCGTGTGAGTGGTGCGGCAGTCAATTTGCTTTTTTCTGAACGGTCCGTTGATGCAGAAGTTGATGCAGAAATCCCCCAATGCGGACAGTTCCAGGACGACCGCAACTCTTCCACTGGAGCCAGCCGTGAAAACTCAACCACGTCCTCAACTCAAATGCAACGCTGCTCTGTGCCCAATATTTTTTTTCTGACAGAAATTCGACAAGATCAAAGAATCAAAAAGACGACAGGAAAAATCTCGAGGTGGTGTTCTGGAACGAAGGACGGGAGACCAAAGATCTTCGAAAGTTCGTCAACCCTGGATGCTTCTTCAATTGATCGATATACAGTACCTCGAGGCCCGCACAAAAAGCACCTAGCACGGCGAAGGTCGAATTGACATGCTAAGAAATGGTCTGGTCGGTACGGGAATAGAGAGCAATTGGGCGTCAGGGTCCGTCGAGGACTATATACTTCAGCCACGGCAACTCCAGGACCAGCCGTGGAGCAGAGTCAAGTCGAAAAATGCGGACGCGAACCCGATCAGTCATTTTTTTTTAATGGTACACTCGAGGACTCGGAGGTTAGCAATTATTCAGGGATTGGGATACGCAGGAGTGGATCACGACTAACAGGCGCGATGGGAGGGGGGGAGGCAGGGCAAGAAAGCGCGAGAACGAGGAACCTGGAGGAAGTCTTGTGAAAATACGCTATCAAGACGCCACTTTTCCCGGACGACAAGCAACAGGGGGAGGGGATTTCCTTTCGTTCAACGCCTAGCCTACTTTAGGGCAGGCATGGCAGAGCAACAACAACCTTGAGCATTGGTGCTGATGGAAGGGGTGGAGGAGGAGGAGAAGAGGAGAGAGGGGCTCGAGGGGGCCATCAACTCGCATCAACCGGCCCCAGAGTGACCAGTGCGAGGCCATCTTGAAATGCCCACGTCCGGCGGCAGCGCAGAGTCTGTTCCCCCGTCCCAGCTGCGTCTTGGATGATCTGGAGAAGAGCTCGATTTGGTCCTGCTTGCTCAAGCGGAGACCTGTCTTTGGCACAAGAGAAGCAGAGCAGGAGCAGCCTGAATAGACGCCTACGACGGCCCTGGCACTTTTGCGCCATGCTCGCAGACCGGCGCTACAGGCTTACTTCATGATGGCGTCGCCAGGGAAAAAAGAGGAGAGCCAGGATGGATGGCTCCCATGCCATGCATGCATCGATTCGATGCACTGCGCCGCTTTCGTACATCTCAAGGGACGCCCTGGGGACGCTGGCCCGGAACTTTCTCTTCTGCAGCACTCTTTTTCCGTCCGTGAATGGATGGGATGGGGTTTGCTTTGGTGGTGGTGTTGAAGTCAGTAGTTGGATGTGGATGTGATGAAGATGGGGTGCGGATCAGACATGTTGGAACCTTTCATATTGAACGAGACGCGACTGGTCGACTGAGGGGAGCTGTAGGGATAGGTTGTAATTGGCATCATCGTCTGAAGAAAGGAGGAGCCCTTCCCTTCCTGGCCAGACTCGCATGCTACTTTCTCGCCGAAATCGTTGGGAGTAAAATACCTCTGGCGTAGTCCCATCTCGCCTTCGGGGTAGTCCTGGTGGAGATATGGATGTGGGCATTTGGATCAAGTTATGGGTGCGCTAATGAGCGCTGGATCTAGATGGAAGAGTGCCTTTCTTTACCATGCTGGAGCACGCTGCTAGTTTGGCCAACGACTCGACAAGCGTCAAATAGAAAATCACCGCGGCCGATGTCCACGCGGGTCTCGTTCAACGACTGTCGATGTCTCGATGGCATGCATTGGCTGAGAGAGAGCCTGGTCGTGGATCCTCGAGGGCAAGCAGGGTTAAGCTCGAGAAAGGGTGGGGAGGCAGGGCAGGGCAGGGGAAAGAATTGAGGGGCAGAAAACAAAAATATTGAGGGGCGTTTCCTGAGTAATGAGGGGCAATTGATATGGGATGGGTTGTAGACGCAATCTCGAATCTGTAGTCACCAGTGGTCAGTCAGTCAGTCATGGTCATGGTCACGACGATTGCAGTGATGAGTGGAGGAAGGGAAATAAAGAGAAGATTCTCTTTCGTTGTTGGTACGGAGATTTTGTCCCAGCAACGGATAGGATGGATGCAGTGAATGATTCAGATTCTCGTCTCGTCTCGTCTCGTTCTGTCAGTGTCAGATACTCGTAGTACCTGGTAGCGTCAAGTTGGTTTGGGGGGGGGGGGAGATTGCATTGAAATATGGATTCAAGTTCAAGCTTGTCTCGTCAACCTAGTACTACTAGTACCTGTTTGCTAGGAAACTACTCCATGTGGAGTGGTCTCCCAAGTCGATAATAATATCTTTACACGAGCTTGGCGTCATCGATATTGAATGAGGCGCTTTTGTCCTTCGGTATGCCTAAGTACGAGGACGGCGTTAGTTTGCTCTTCCAGTAGAAATTGGAGAAATGGCCAGAGGTTGAAATGAATTGGAGGAATCGAAGCGGACGGAGTTGGAATTGAGGCGAGCAGGCGAGACACCAACACCTCAGGCGAAAGCAGTTATTCGGCTACCGTAAACCACCGTACAAATCTCCATCCGCGGAACTCCCATCGGGTCGTCCCCAACTCTTTCCAACTCCTCGAGAGCTGTCGCCATCAACAACAACTTCCCATCCGAACGTCGAAAGAGGCAACAAATGCTACGTCGGCAACACCGGCATTCCATTCTCGCATCGGCAACAGGAATCCTAATCCTACTTTCGGAACCAGAACAAACTTAAGCTCCTCTGCATTGCCGGTCGTGCGACGAGACGCTACGCTACCACGCCGGAAAGCATGGACAGGACAGTATCTCTTGTCTTTTGCCATCCAACCTCTGTCTATCGCTCCTCTTGCAAAACAAAATCTCCCTCTACAGCTTCCATGGACGGCTTCCCTTCGCCTCCAACACCATCCATTGCGACGCTACCTGCAGATTAAGCAACGAGCAAACTGGTACGTACTCTGCACTGCGTCATGCTTGAACCTCGCCGTCATCACAGCACAGCACACTTTCGTACATGTACATGTACATGGGAAAAATCCAGCAGCAGCAGCACAGCGCAGTGCAGTAACTCTCCTCCAACACATGGTTCTCCTGCTTGCGGAGCAGTCCTTGCACGCACGTCATGCGAGCAGAACCTCTTTCTTCTGAGGCATCCGAAACCCCTCCGAGCAGCACGCCGACAATATGCTCGAAGAATCCTTTCGAATCCAACATGTTTTACGTTTTTCCCGGTTGAATGGGTCCATAGAAAACCCTCTCGTCGTGGTGCAGATTTCCCGTTGCATTTACAGCGGCCTGTGGATATTTGGACTCACGCTGCTGCCGCCCCATACTCACTAGCTTGTTAGGCAATATATGGGGACTAGCGGCTGTTTTCTGTGCCCTGACTCGGCCGATGTGGAAGCTGGTCGCACATCATATTCTGCATGTGGAGGGGCTCAGTAATGTCGGACCAAATTTTTGGAGCACGTACTAGGTATTTGATATCAAAATGGTCGGGGCCGATCGGTTTTCGTGTATCGCATCGATATACCAGCGAGACCAACTCTATTTCCACCATATTTTCTCCGAAGTGCAGCAGATATTTTTGAATACGCCCGCCAAAATTAAAGAGACTGCGGACTCTGGATACGCGCGGAGGGCTAACCTTTCTCATGGATGATTTACCTGTGGATTTCCAGCTTCAAGCTTCGAGCTTCTCCTCTCCTGCTCTATCTCAACCACCGTGTCGAGTATGACTGGGTATCTCTTCCTTTGTTAGGTACCTCCCCTATCCAGGCTCTTCCCGTTCTCTTTCCCAGCCACTTCAATTGTTTGGATCCTCGGTGACGGGTAACGGGATGGACACCTCACTTGGTCGTTCGAGCCACCACTCAACCCTCCATTCCTTCCTGGATCTTGGTACGGATGCACGAGGTCTCTTCCCCTAATTAAATCGCATGGGGAGGTGGGCGATCCATGTATCCTGTACATGAGACCCTCAAGGGCTCCATGTCCATTCGCGAAGAATTTGGACTGTGATTGAGATTGTTTTAAACCAACATCCTCAAGTCAACTTCAACGGAGGCGGGAAGGGAGGACAGTTCGTGGCTTGTGCTTACCTTGCTTTTCTTCGGAACCCCTCCTTTTTCGTCCTTTCAGCGGGGATAAATCAGGGATAGCACTGTGCAGTCCTAGGAACACCTTGCTGGAGAGAACAACAATGAAAAGTGCGGAATAAGCGACCTCTCGATTGCTTCAACTTGGCCGCCGGCTTGGGGCCGCCTCTCCTTGCAAGTCTGGGAAACGCTGTGCTATGTTTGATGACCCGGGGTGATCAATACGCGCAAGCAATTCCCAAAAACCCCATCGCGGCGAGTAATGCAACGCAGTAGTTTGACCTTCCAAAGGTGGAGATGTACCTTGCACCTCGTCTAACCTTCTGCCTTGCTACCCTTGAATTCACATGTTGACTAGCGCCAGAGACCTGCCGCACAATGGACGCACAAAATGCGCCGCGAAAATTTAGTTCATGTCACGCCATGAGAAGTCTTACGAAAGTGTCCAACTCGTTGTGATAAGGTCGGGATTACAGCCTCAAGGCAGGATCGACCAATGCAGTGCGGGTCGACTTTGCACTCTATCGAAAACCAAGGCTCGATTATTCGGCAGCATCGTGTTGCGGAAGCACGGTTGTATGCAAGTGATCGATTTCAGCGCTTGAAAAATGGGGTCAAGATTCTAGCAGGCACGGCCATTGAGTTTCATGGCGTCACTGAATACTTCGAAACGGATATCCTGGGGTATCGTTTACCACTTATTTTCCTTCTCTTATTCAGATAATTATTCCGGCTCATTTGTTTGCTCAACTGCAGTCGTATTAATCTGAGTCGGAACTTCTTCTCCGGGATCCCTCTTTGCATGTTCCATGTTGGTAAGTTCTAATGTATATCAATGCCACCGGCTCAAAGTCCCACGTATGGGATCGTTATACGAATGGTGCCGAAGCCGACGCATGGCTTCAAGCGACATCATCTGCGGTCCTCGGGTTTTTCCCTTTATTTGTAGGAAGATTTTCCTATTGTTTATTTCTTCGGCTGTCGTTGCAGAGATTATTACCAAAGAATGAATTGAGTGGGCCGGTTAAGTGATCCTTGACTGATAGGCTGAAGGAAGAAGGTAACTCTACCTCTTTTCCCACAAAAAAGAAAAGTTGCCGGGTCTACCTTTTTCCTTGCTACGTGTGATTATCAGGCAAAGTACAGGGTATAAGGGTACAATACTGTCGTTGGTGCTGCTTCGAACTTTAACAACCACTTTCCTCTCTTGGGTTTTCTCGGTTCCTGAGAATTGTTGTACCACTTTCTCGTTGGGACCTGTAACACAATGCCGGACCGAAAGTCGTTCTACCAACATCCGATATCCATGATTCAACATGCCAGTTCTCAAATTACCTATTTTCAGGATGGGGGATTTTTGGACTGTCAATTGACGATTGTGGTTCGATGTAGCAAGGTTCAACGTTGCACTTGTCAATTTGAAATGATAACCTCTAGTGAGCTGTCATGACCGAATGCACATCAAAGACCATGGGAAATGTCATAGCAGACGGGACGGGAGATGCACATACTGGCGTCATGCAAAGGTCAGGTTGGCCTAGCTTCTTGATTTAGAGTTTGTGTTGGTCTTCAGATGTGAATCTTGTTTATCACAAGCTTGTTGTTTCTTCTCATCCTTTTGAAATGGCGATGGGAGAAAAGTGGAAGTTGTTTTCGGGTGAGATGGAAGTTTTCTTTTTCCGAGTTACTGTGAGACTCTACTTCCCTCCACGTCACGTAGTATGTTCGCGGTGGAAATACATCAAGCACCTACCTGCCCTAGCCCTCGTTATTCCAAAAATTTAGGGCAAGTCAATTAAACTTCCCTAAACAGTTGGAACAACTTGGGACTATCATCCTTCACAGTTTGCACGACGAGCGACGTAGGCAGATGCGAACCTGATTGTTACTGCCAATTGCAATATCCGCCGCGAGGCTTGCTATGTTACAGAGTACCGATTGCTTTTGACACAACTTCGATGGTGTTCTTTTTGATACGAGTACTTGTTTTGGGGAAAAATTCTATCAGTAATCATGCCTCTGAACCAATTTTGACGCCAGCGCGCTTAACAGAATCTTGAAGTACATATTAAAAGTTACTTCAACTCTTAGTTTAGGTTCGAAGTAAATCTATCTATCTCTCAACATAGTATCGAAAGTTGATAGGTATATCTGAAATATATTGAAGTCTTCTCGTAGTTCGTATTCGTCGACAGTTGTCTGAAATTGTAGGTACTGAGTAGATGCCTTGGAGATTCGAAGTGAATTGTATTTCCCTCACAAGAAGAAAATCCCGGCTAGGGAAAGATTTGACCTGAACTACTCATAAATCTCCTGACCTAGAGAAATTCTCCCACACAAAGTATGGTTAGTTAGAGACAATAAAAAAAGAACAGCTAGGAGGCGTTCTCCTACAACTGCACTATTGTAAGGCTTTCTCTACTTGAGTAGAATTTCTCCATTAGGAGTTTATGAGGCTTTTAGTGACATGACTTATAAAATCTACTTTAGGATTCTATAATCTAAGCTGATGCCTTGCTGGAGGGTGCATTTGATATTCTTGTCTTTATTTTTGATACAGCCGTGTGCACAACTCGCACGAATATCGGATTTTGTGAAAATCAGGACTCGACTTTTACCCTTCTAGGTATTACTCAACAACGTCTCTACATAGATTAATACATATATACACTTATTCTAGGACTCTTCATATTATCGCTAGATATTATACTATAATATATAGAGACGTTGTTGTTAAGATATATAAGAGTTTCTAAAATAAAAGAGTAATTACTATGTGGGTTTTCGTTCCTCTTATTATTAATAGAGAATAAAACCTCTATATATAATAAAAACTTAATAGAGTTACTTAGAAAGTTATATAGCACATTCCCCTTTAAGGATTTAAGCTTTAAAAGTAAAGCAGTAGAAATATAATAGGGTATAGAGTAATAGTTTTTGCTCTCGGAGATAAGCAGGTACGAAGACTACTCAAGTCACTACTCGACTCTACTGATCCGAACACTAACTCCTACTCCACACTACTACTTAAGAGTACTGGCCGAGCAGTAGTGTGTGTTCACATTATTTAGCTGTGATCGAATCCTACTCTCGAATTCTTTGTCTATTCCTTCTGGACAAGTAGATGTCTAATGTATTTCGCTGAAGTTTCACTTAAGATATACCACATGCTATATAAGCATGGAAATTTGCGTTGTAGATCCACTTTAGGAAGCCTTTCAGGTTGGTTTTGAATTCAGTGTCATCACTACTTAGGAACATATACGAGGGCTAATAATTAGTGAGTGCCACGAGAGATGCCTGTGCGCACACATATATAGAAACTGTTGTTTAAACTAGTTTCCAAGGTGCTGAGACTAATGAATAGAAAAACACCCTCCCCTCTGAAAATACGGACATGAAAAGAAGTCGAGAATTATCTGTCAACGGCCAGAAACTGAAATCCAAAAATAAGAAATAGTCAGGCGTCGAAATAGAGCGAAGGTAAAATAACCCGATGGGAGAAATGGCATCTTTTAAGCTAGGAAATACACTCGGTTTTCCAATTGCAAATCCAAGTGGAGTACTTTTGAGGCTCAATTGCTTGGGAAGTAAGAATATATGGGGCATATAACTGCGTTCGTATAGCAGAAAGTCCAATCTTTTTACACTCGGTATTACTCCAAAAAAGTATGCAGCTCAAACTCGGAAGGAACACGAGGTTTGTAACGAAGTTACGAAGGGCGTAGTTGCCATCATGACTCTTGGGCCATTCTGGGATTCTGGCATCAATATGCTCTACTGTCAAATTGATCGCTACTTCTTTCAAAATTTGACGAAAATAAACTTGCAGAGAGTCCTTCTCCTACAAAGTGATTCTATGTCTGCGCTATGTAGAGATCAAGATCGCTTTGATATGCAAGTAAAGTAAAAACGTAAGCTGTTATATTTTAATAACAATGAGAAGAGTTCTCCTATGATATCCTTCGTTTTTTGTGTTCTTGTGTGTCTCATCAACAGTGAGTATTCTTAACACCTCAAGAACGATGAACACATCTCCTAACATTACTCCTTGTCTCTTCCTCTCTCTCTGGTTTGTTCATTTATAGATCAACTTGCTCTAGTTTTGAAGTAGTGACCTACCAAGCGTGTCCAGAGTAGTTCCACCGGAGGTCCAATAATTACTGTCTAATCCAGATGATTGATTATCCCTGTAACTCCGCTGGAAAGGATACTCGCGATTGTGCTGTGACTCTTTGAGGAGGCTCTCTTATATTTCGGAAAGGAATGATGTATGTTAGTAAAAAGCGCCCAGAAGAATGGGACTGCTCAAGTGGAAGAGTCACTAATTTATGTGATGCAAGACCCCTCGTTACCAAAAATCAATCCCTTCGCAGTTTACTTGCAACCGCGCTTAAAGATAAATTGGCTTTCGAGGCATTCTACGGGAGAAAAGATATGAGATTCAGCAAAGATTGAGAAGTCGAAACTAGGAGAAGGATCCAACCGGATCTTCCAAACCAAGTTCTAGAAATTTCCTTCAGACTTTGAAGCTTTAGGGTTTGGTAGAATTTAATATACTTCACGCCGTAAATACACTTTTCTTCCTTTATATAATATTCCACTAATAGGATTCTAAAAGTCCTGGTTCCTTCAAGACGTGTATTAAGTTCCCCTCAACAATACATACAACAAGCTATTACACAATTGCACTCTTTCTCGGGTTTATCCATTACTTTAAGCAGTTCTGCAAATAATTTCAAGTAGGCTTAGACAAAAGATCTCCCCAAGAATGTCTACTGAGTTTAAAATAGAGATTGGATGAGCCAAATGGGGGTCTGCTTCTTATTTATTGAGCGATCAAGCCCCTGTGCAGACAAATCCATTTCCAATGCTTCAACTCCTACGCAACGATCATGGGAAGAAGTATGTAATATTTGAGTAAAATGTCTTTTATTTTCTCGATTGAGAGCTATTGATCAAGTTTTTCCAAGCTCACACACCACAAGTTTATTCATTTAAGATGAGACTTAAACTCGAAACAAACAAAAAGAAAGTTAACACAGGAAATACGGAAGTGTATAAGTTCCCAATCTAGTTACATCTCGTCAAAATTCATCAGGAAAATTAAACATACCGACAAGAAAAGGAAAAAGAAGAAGCAGAGACTTTACAACGCACCTTTCTATCAAGATCTTCGCGCGAGATACAAAACTACCTGATGACCAGAAACTACTTCATTCTTCATAGTTCCAGATTGAAGCAACCCGTGCATGCTTCGTGAGATCTTTAAGACTAGATCCATCCCTTTTGACTATGACGAGGAACCCAAATAACTCTGAAATTTTACAAACTCAGGCCATAGTTTTTTAAGGACGGAAAGCTCATCTGTGTTACTAGTGTCGATTATAGAACTACCGTCATTTCTCAAAAGTACCCCGCTTAGAAACTGGGTGCTATTTAAGAGAATTAGAGCCTTAGGGGACGGCTATGTAATTGTTAATTTCACGAACTTTTTTTCAAGGAGAGAATAGGATCCCGAAAATCGCACGATTCGAATGGAGCCAAACAGCTGGGTGTAAGGGACCGTGCTCTGCCGTCTGATACATATTTTCGCACTCGGCGTGAAATATATAGACGAGGGCTAAGCAAATGGAAAGTGTTTAGAAGAAGAATTATGCTGGGTATAATAGAGGTTAATCCTTAGTGAAAGGAGGTCAACTTCAACGAGGTCTTCCCTGAGAAAAATGGATCTAACTACTAAGTAAAATTTGCAGGAAGACGGCGAATCAAGAAGTTGTTTCCCAGATGAAAAGAGTTAGGATAATGTAAAAAGGTGTGGATGAAAGTAATCTAGAAGGATATAGCCGGTACCTACGAAAGAAAGAAATATATATCTTCAAATAATCATAATGAAAAATCCTAAACCAGATATCTCTCGTAGTTATAATAAACTCAACATGACCTTTATTTCTACTAAGTGATGTGCTTATAGTACTCTGGACAAGAGACCTTTCTTCATTGAGGAATAAAACTCAAGCAATCCAACGACTTCCTGATTCTCCTTAAAGACTAAAGTAAAATGAACAAACCTGCTCTCGAATCCAGAGTCAACGTCGACAAAATTGCCCCCAGATATCTTGAAGTGAAATTGCTTGAAGAGGTAAAACTGGAAGAACACGTGGGAATATAGAGTACTTACACTTCCATTTCCATTCTTCAGATTCAAGAGAAGAGTGAGAGAACTGTCAAATTTTGTGAACAACACGCTCAACCATTGCCTTCCTTTCAATTGCCGCCCAGAAGTTCCTCCTCTGGGGTTGGATTCTTTACCCTATATATTCAGAGAATGGGCATACCCTTCTGCATTTCACGACCTTTTAATAACAGAAGTCGTATACGAGAATTCGTAAATATGACAACTAAGTATATTTCGCCTTCCGCGGATCAAAATCGAAATGCCATAGGAATCGAGAAACAAAAAACAAGAATGCTCTATTGAACTCTCCACGTAAATAAGAAAGCAAAAAAGTAAATTTGTAAACAAGAAAGCTAGGTCAGGACCCAGAAGCAGGAGATAGAATAACTTCACGAAAGACGCGGCACCGGGCGTTATCCTAGAATAAGTCCAAACGAAGAATAACAATCCAGGACTCCAGTTCCACTGACCTGCAACCAACTCTCGTGAAAGAAACTTGAGACTACTTCAAACGGGGCAGTTTTCAACCTCGATTGAACCCCATTTCCTTGCTGTCGAATGAAAACCAGCTGTGGAAATGAAGCAACAATAAATCCTATTCTACTGTTTGGCACTGTGGCGTATGTGTGATACCTGTGCAGCCTCTGAACTTCAGGCATCCGCATGCCTTAAAGTCGTCGCAGCTCCCCAAAAATCATCGATTCTTGTTGCAATATCTTGAAGGGCAAGCGTCGGAGTCTCCAAGCCTTGCCATGACACTGCTTGCTGAACCCAAAATGCAACGAAGCCCGTCTTCGGGAAGTATAACTGTAAGAAAGTTTCGTGGCGACCTAAATTTTGCATCCAGCCAGCGATAGAAGTCTAGTGCGGAATCCCAGAAGTTTCCCCCCTGGAGGCGACTTTTCACTTTTCTAAACCAGCTCTAGATCGCTCGAGACATGGAAAAGTGGCAACAGCCAGAACCTGAGATGGCACGTGTTGGTTTCGAACGGAAACTCTTGGGTATATCTCAAATTTTGATGATTATCAGAATAACCTCAAGCGGTGTCGAATCGGGAAGGCAATAAAGGTATTGCGGGGAGATGTTTGACTCTGAACATATTAATAGATGTGAGACGCTATCGATTTAGCAATCGATTCGCCCGGAATGCTGCTTACTCCACGTGATGAATCTGATGTGGAATCCTACGGAGATAGATTAAGAAGGATTCAGAGAACCTTCCCGATCGGATCAGGTGCCGGAAGAACGCAGAAATGGTGAAAAGCAAACCAAGTACTGACGGAAAGAGAGAAGGAAGAAAGAGTAGATGACGAAACAGATATATAATTTCCAGGAAACAGTTTATACAGGGGACGAGATCGACAGTATCAAACCGGGTGTTACCCCAGAGTTTCGGGGAAGCACAGAACTTTCTGCTTGGACTACGATGCCTGTGACCAAGAGGGGGAAAAGATTGACAGGTTGCAAGACTCAACAGCCCTCTCCATGCGTGGCATACAAGTACTGTCCATAGAGTGAGTGCCACACCACCACGGAGGCACACGAACTGGCGACCAGACCATCCAGTGCTCCCATCCACCTGGTTAGACCCTACCCCAAAGGATTCTAGCCATCCATCACGAGATACAGTAGACTTCACTTCTTCAAACGACCGTCTTTCTTCCTCTTCTGTTCTGCTCTTTCTACTCCCCACTCTTGCCCTCGCTTACACTTCGCTTGCACTCGCTTCTTCTGAAACGAAGCTGCCCATCTTTGCCCTCCTGGTTGTGTTTTGATGATGAAATGATCGCCGGGATTCCCGGGCTTTGGCCCTCGTCCTGCCCACTCGAGCCACTATGGCTGCAATCTGTGGCAATCTGGGGGTTTTAGTCAATGAACAGGACCCAGAGGACCCAGAAGACCCAGCAGGAACCCAGCACCTCCGCAGGGAACCACTGAGGGGTCGGAAGTCTCGGCTCTACTCTCAGCCATACAGTGTTTCCGGCGCTGCGATAGGAGGACTTTGGCTCGTTGGCCGAGGGAATTCAGACGCAATCTCAGCGCTCAGCGCTGCACCGCACCGCACCGCAGATTGTCTGCGCCCCCGGCATGCTTGAGGCTGATTCTGGTTCCAGCTTTGTTGTTGATGGGGACGTCCCCCAGAAGCACCCAGCCGATCCAATCCAATCTACTTCCTACGCAAACCTTCTCCAGGTCAGAGTCTGAGCCAACTCCTGCAAACGTCAACGACGACGACCACCACCAGCACCACCACTTGGCTCCGCAGCAATCCTCCAGCTGATTCTTTGCGCCGCAGTCCGCCAGCCTGAACTCTATCCTCTTGCTGCTGCCGCTCTCTGCCAATCCATATCTTCCTCACCATCCTCGTACCTCAGTCCAAAAACGTCTTCTCCTCCCTCCATCTCCTCCCATCTCCGATTGTTTCCCCCCAATTCCCGCCCCCCAACCAAAATCTCTTATCTCGGGCAGTGATGAGAAGTATATGATCTGGCGGTGACCCGGCGGTGACCTGCAAAGGGGGCTGTTGCTGCAAGGTCGCGTGCTGCTGCACTGCAAGGAAAAAACAAGGAGACAAGGCTTTCAGGTTCGAGGTGTTAAGGTGGTGCTACGTGGAAATAAAGTTGCCGATTGAGGTTGCGTTGCGTTGCGTTGCCTCGCCTTGTTGACCGGCGAAATGTCGAGCTATCATGGCACCTCGTCCAAGCCGCGGACCAAGGTCAAACCCATATTGAAAAAGTTGACGCAGAGTGAGAAGAATTCGCTGGATCTGGATCGACCAGCTGCGGAACAAGATGATGGCTTTCACTCGGGTGGGGGATTGTTTGAGTATAGCTATGGGATCGGGGCTCGCAGCTCCCACGATGTTGTCTTTGCGAACGGAGGAAGGAGGGGATACCATAATCGGTCCACGAGTGGCACTTCCCAATTTTCGACGGCGACGACAGGAAGTAATCATCGAGCCGGTTCCTTCGTCCACCCCTTCCAGCAAACCCCGCGCCCATTCACGCCGCCGCTCGCAACCTCATATCAGAATTCACTCCGCGAGAGCGAGTACTCCAATAGTCCAGCTCTGACTGAAGATGAAGACTCAACAACAACAGTCCGCCGACCTCCTATCATACGCAATTCCTCCTCAAACCGATCCGCTTCACTAACAGGCAATGCTCCTGTCGTCACACATCAACCACTACTCCGCATACAAACTAAGCAATCAACGTCACGACTAGCACTTGCAACTTCCACCACCTCCCTCAATAACGTCTCTACACTGAGTCCCGATTACGCCTCACCCATTGACACCATGTCGCCCTCGTCCCTACGAACCTCGATAGACAAGGGTTTCCGAATTCGCAGCCATTCGGGAGTCGATTCACATATGCGCCAGGAAACCATACAAGAGGCACGCCGCAAGTTCCAGGAAAAGGAACTAGCCAAGGAGGAGAAGGCTGCGAGAGAGGAGGTACGAGCTATGGAGAAGAGAAATCAGAAGGAGGCCCGGGAGATGGAGCGAAGACATCGTCGATCTTCTGCCAGCGAAGGAGCCCGATCGAAGAGATCCAAGTCCGATCTGACCATTACTGCGGGCAATGAGAAGGTTGGCAACATGTTTGGACGCGATTACAACAGTGTTCCTGGTCAAAACCCACCATATATGGCTGAAGGATTGGAGGATGCACCAAGACGTGCGCGAAAGGAGAGTACCAAGAAGAAGACTCATAGTGCTTGGACCAAGCTTATGATGTGGCTACGAACACGATTTATCAGAATGGGAAAGAAGAATTCATAGGAGGTTCAGAAGCGGAGGCAGATCAGATATACGTATGGGCGTAAACTATGACAGCAAGGAACATCGCAGGATTGTTTGGATACACAACACCTGAGCACCACTACATATCGACTACTAAAAACACCCCCAGCATCTCATCTTAAGCCTCTTTAACCTCACCAGCCTTTTTCTTTCCAATACCCAAACTTTTTTTTGTTCTTTCTTCACGCTTACTTACGTTACGATCATACGAATACCAGGCGTTTTATTCCCTCGCCATCCAATTCCGTCCAAGTTTTCCCCTCTGGAAAGCAGGGGACAACTATGGAGAAATACTGGATCTGGACGACCCCATTTTGCATGGAGCAATTTTCTCCAAGGCGTTATATTTTTGGGAGGTTTTGGAACTTCGTTGGAATTTTATCCATTTCTCCTTTCTTCTTTTTCATGAGTTGGGAAGATTCACGTTGGGGGGGTGAGGGTTATCCAGGGGGTCTTTTTGGTTTTTGCTTCATCATACATTATATGGTTCTTTTGCACGGGGTTGGGTAGGCGATTTGTGCTTTTTCTGTTTTGGGGGGATGGAACTCCTGTTTGTCTGCGAGGCTTCTGCGCCGAAGGTTGGGTAGAGCGTGTGGATGATTGATGGAGGAAAGATAGATCCCTTTTTTTTTGCTGTGCGCCCTGCGATGATGGGGAGGCACTGGTTTCTTCTGTTGCTGCATGCATGCATGGGTTTCGAGCGATGAAGACAATTGAATTATGGGATTCCCCTTTTGGACAAAGCTTTATTGATTGGATTTTTTCCAATTTTAGTGACTGAGTGTTTTATGTGATTTATGTGAATAAATAAGCTAGGTAGGTGTGTCTGTGAATGTTATCTTGATCCTCCCTCCTTTCCATTTTCTTTTTCTTATTTTATGAAATTGACATGTAATAGAGGGTGGTTAAGTTTCAAGTTCGCGTATATTCTAGGAGAGAGATAGTTTATATACTATAACTTGATACCGGGGAATTGTTCTTTGCTTAGTTGGCTATAAGATTGTAAAAGGGAAGTTGAACAAGAAGGTGATGGATTTTAAGATAACAGTAGTCTTAATTGATATTCTATGCTCGCATGAACATTTGTTGCTAGAAATTAGACAGCAGTATGAGTAGAAGGGCGCATTTAAGGAGCCTTACTCGTAGGGGATAGTAGTAGTTTGAGGCTTTGAGTGGAAATAGTGCGAGGTTTTTAGTTTAGATACCTGTAATTACCGCTTATATCTTTAGCCTAACCTACTATGAGGCTTAAGGCTTACTAGCGATAATTAAGTTATCACGTAGGTATACTATTGAGTATAGGCTAATCTAGTCGTCTCCCATACCTATAAACGCTTCGCATCTAAAATAAATGGTGGCTTCTAGAATATGTTATTCGTTAAATATCACAAAGCTCTTTACTCGGTATATACGATAAGAGACATACAAGAACTGGTATATATATCTCTATATATAAGTACTAAACCACCACTGATTAAACCGAAAGTTGTAGGTTCAATGTACGACTTCCCTTTCACAATACCAGCCTTTTCTCCTCTGGGACGACCAACACACCGCGGTATCTCATCCTGCCTTCCTTCAGAATCGTAAAAGCATCCTCAATACCCTCTTTATCCATCGAAAACCTTTGGATCTTAGGCTTGATGCCGTGTCTCGCAGCAAAGTCTAGCATACTTTGAATGACATTCCTCGACGCCACGACGCTTCCCTGGATAGTGATACCATTGAGTAGCAGCGGCATAGACGGCAATATGATATTCCCAGGTCCGATGGTAAGAGGGAATATCTTGGCTTTAGGGGCCAAATGAGGAAGAAATAGACCCAGATTTGGCTGTATAGTACTGGTGACCAGAAGCATATCGAGAGGACGACCGATTTTGGAGTTATCAAGAGATTGAGTGGTGTAGTAAGAGCTTGCACCAAAGGAAAGAGCTTCGGATTTCTTGGATTCGGTACTTGAAAAGGCAACAACTTCGCACCCCATTTTTGAGGCAAACTAGGGCGTACTTATCAGTTTAGGACACGGGCTTGGAGGATGACCAACTGACCTGTATAGCTAAGTGTCCTAGTCCACCAATACCGACAACACCTACCTTATCGGTGGCTTTCGTCCCATATGTTTTGAGAACGTTGAACACAGTGCCTCCAGCACACATTAAAGGTGCGGCTTCTTCGTTTGAGAGCTCCGGAGGGATTCGGAAAAGTCGGTGCTCCTTCTTGACAATGCCGTATGCTAAGCTTCCCTGCTCAATGTCTGCACGACCATACATTTTGCGCTCTGGACAAAATGTCTCGGTACCATCGAGACATTGTTGGCATTGGCCGCAGGTGTCTTGGAGGAAACCCCATCCCACATTATCTCCTATCTTAAGTTTGCAGACATCAGGACCAGTTGCAAGAACGGTGCCTACGCCTTCATGACCGAGGACCATCTTTCAGTTGTTAGCATTCGAATCTATTTGGATAACGGCAATGGATCTGGAACCTACATCATTGCATTTGAAAAGGAGATCGCCTCCACAGAGACCAGACGCAGTGATAGAGACAAGCACCTGGTCCTTGCTGAGATCAGGATATGTCGTCTGGGATTGAACAATTGCACCCTCCTGGGAGCCCCTGAAGACGGTGAAGGCAGGCATGGTAAAAGGAAGATAGCGTGAAGGAATAATCAGAGATATCTTAGGGAAAGATAAAGGGTCTAGAAGAAGAATAAGTTCAGAACAAGGTGCTCTTACGTAAGATAACTGCATTGCAATGTGGGTTTGTTGTTGGTAGGGGTGGGCGTAATACGTAAAAAAGCTCTGCTTTGCACGTAATTGAAAACGTAATGATAATTGAGCGTTTTATTTGTAATTATATACAAGTGATGCTAAGAGCGTTAAGCTCTAATCAAGGGTCTTTATTCACATGCGTCAAATTAGCGAGTGTAAATTTCTTCTGCCTCTACTTTTCCTCTCCTCTTTCTGAAGTTTTAGTAATAGTATTATTTAATTAGATAGTAAAAAACAAATGTTAATCTAACTATAATAGAGGAAGACGTAATAAAGGTTATCTGTTATAATAACTCCTCTTTAAAGAAGAATAAAGAAGAGAAGAAGAGAATATTTAATTATCTTATGTACTATCTCACATTTTATACTCTAGGCCTACTTTATACTAATTTAAAACGTAATACTACCTTACAACAGAATTCACAGGAGTGCGTTTCAATACAAGATTTGAAATACTTTTTGCCCACCCCTAGTTGTTGGTGCTGGGTTACTGTCATCCTGTGACTACCCCAAGTCTGGCTCTGCCGCTATTAGATTTAAACTCAAGAGACACCGCTCTCAACCACTGTTAGGACAGGGGCGAAAGCTACTAGCTTACCCCGTATATAAGCAAACGGGAACCTCAGGCTCCGCTCATCCACCTCAAACACAACATCCAACAGCACCGGCCATGTAGAAAATAATTAGCCGTGATTTAAAGTACATCCTCGCCCAACACATTCACCGAGTAGAGTAAATTGAATATACCTGGCTGTACGTATGTCATAGGGAAGTTATCTGCGGCGTAGAAATGGACCTCCTTGTCATAACCATGTAATCAGATGAGGAAAAGAGATCTGACGGGTTGCTTATAAAGATATATTAAGCGACGTTTACAGGGGGGACATCCGCGAGGGAGTGAAAGTTCTTTCCACTGTTTCAGAAATTCAGTTAGGAGATTTTCGACACCCCGTCTTCCACTTATTCATCATGACAAGCGAGCTCTAAAAAAGGGGAATTTAAACGTCTATAGCATTGTACACCGCATTGCTAAGGCCATTCTCGAAGTCGGGTGGCTTTTCAACCAAGATTCTGTGATTGATCTCTCTATGGCAGAGAATTGGATGATAAGAGAAAAGATTTTAGGACATCAAAAAACTGTAATAATAGAACAAGAAGTAAGAGTAATCTCTGATTTCAAGCATAAATTAATATGTTTTCTAGCATTCTAAGTTTCCACAGGGCTTCTAGGGCAATCCCGAGCTTCTCAGAGCCCTGGCTGGCTTTTTCAACCAATATTTCAATCCCAGAAATACAGTTGAGGCGGAGATGATTTCTCTATCTCCGGGAGCGAATGGGTGTATTGACTCCTTGCTTTTTGATATTTGTGATCCAAGAGATGGTGTTTGATTCCGCACCCTTATTGGAGTAATCTTCTCCCAAACTGAATAAAATTGTGATACTACTGACAAAATAGTCAGAGGGATCAGATACCATCTGTCGCTTGCGTGCGGATGTCATTCCCGGCATGGTGCCTATCTTCAGCCTCGATCGTCCATCTTCGTCTTATCCGACTCGGAAGATACCCTAGGGAATTCAAGGGTTGGTCTTGTTCAAATCCTCATAATCCATTAGGCCGATGCTTGTCACTCACGGCACTTAAGGCGTGTTTGAAATTTTGTCAGAAACATGATCTCCATCCTGTTTCAAACGAAGTGTTTGGATCGCCAGCCACGCAACGCTGTTACTTACTACCACAGAAATGGGTTTCCAGGTTTTTCCTGATCCTAATTTGAAATCCCATGCTGCTTACTAATCAAACGTTGGTGTACGTCTGGTGTGGGGAAATTGGGTATCCCGTCAGCTCTACTATATACAAGCCTAGTTCGGTGGGTGACCACCAGCGAATACTTGCTATTGTATGTTTTTGTCATTTTTTAATTTTTGCTTCTTCTCATTTTTGGACACAGGTCATTCTTGATCCTTGGTATGACAGATGGATTGAAAGGTTATAGATTGTAGACCAATGGGGTAGGTATTTTTAAGGTGACGTAAGTCAAGTACGGGAATCAATGGAACTTGACTATTTTAGTGGTGGTGTGAAATGAATTCAAGCGTCATGACGTATAAATCCTGATCAGTCTTTACTGGTGTAAGGTCAATTAAAACCTAGTAGGAAATTTTCAAGCAGAGTTGGGTGTGGAAAAAATAGGGAGGGGAGAGGTGCATAATCATCTGGCTCTGGCTTTTGAAGGGCATTTGAGAAAATAATACAGTAAGTAATTTAGAAGGAATTAAGTGGATTGGAGGTTAAATACCAAGGTAGACAGCCTACCACTTTTTGTTGGTATAACTCGGGGGTGGTTTTAGTTCCATATATCATGGTCCCGGAAGGGTATTCAGTAATCGGTACGAACTTATAGCCTTCCCAGGTCACGTGAACAGAGTGATATTCACTCCAAATATGTCGTAACACTTTTTGCCATGATGATAAATTTAGCTTGAAGTGCAACGGAGTTTCTCACTAGAAGAGTTGGTTCCTGACTAGAACCCACTAAGCAGCAACCAAGTCAATCCGCTGGCAAGCTAAAAGATGGCCTTGCGACCGAGTCACGCCCCACTAGTGACTCTTGAAATAAAAGGTACCAACTAACTCACAGCTCAACGGGGTCTTGTGTAACATTCTTCATCTCCCCTTATTTTCGATCAGTTCCAGAAATTTGCATTAATCCCTTCCAGTCAAATCACAACAGTCAGAATGAAGATCAGTAGTAAGAAACACCTCTCATTCCTCTTCAGTCGGAATATTGAGATTTCCTCCACCCTGTTCTCGAAATAATGAATTCTGGCTGGCAAAATACTTGCTAATAGCTCTCAAGGTGCTCTTATCGCCGCGCTGTATCTCATCCAACCGGTCCTGGCAAAATTAAACCAGCCTCAGGTCATAGAATGGCATGGTTCAGACAACCCTAACGATGAAGTTCCAGGTTGGATCGGTGGAGAAATCCCCAAGAAAGTTGTAAGTTCATAACATCATGAAATAATTATTTCGACATGAATGGAGGAGTTTGTTGGACTAACAAGGAGCAGAAGAACTTCCATGTGTATTTTGCAAAAGCAAAATACCAGCATCAGTCCGATGTTGAAGGATTGAATTCAAGAGCACAGAATAGAAGAATCAAAGGAGTGGCCAGTCCGCCACCACCACCAAACGTGAGTTTATGAGCCTAGTAAAAAATTGGATGCAAAATACTAAGTACAAAATTTTAGTGGGACGATGAGAATACATCCAGAGTTCACTACCCGCCTACTTGTGATATCAGCGACGAGCAAACCAACAATCGACTTTTCGACAGTGACGCATCCAAGACGCTCATGTACTTTCTGGATATAAATGCAAATACCACCGTTACCGTAGAGTCCGAAACATGGCTCAGCATCGGCATGAAAAGTTTTCTCATTGTGCTCAATAATGGCAACGATGGCCACGGGGAGAATAGCACAGCAGGGAGTAGTTACACCGTTCCTCTTTCATATATCCACAGGGCGCTCAAATTTCAATCGCATTGCCAGAAATATTCTAGGGGCAATGGGAGGGAGAATACTGGTTGGGTAGGTTGGCCATTCTGCGTCCACGATGAGGGGGGAAGACCTTGGGAGATTTGTGGGGATAAAAGACAGATCCTTGGAACACCAACCGCAGTTTACATCCCAGGGACCCTTGATGGCACTACTGAAGGAGCGCATTGGTAAGGGCAAGGAAGATGATAAAAAAGTCGCAGATTCTAGACAGATTCCCATCGGCAAAAGCGATTTGAGAAAAAATGAATAAGTGGTTGGAAGTATCGCCTCGATTCTTTGTATACTTGGATGAGTTTAAATGTTTCATCTACTAAAGGTTATGGTCTCCACCGATGGAGACCCCGGTGGTGACGAAGAAGACTGCGAAGAAGGCAACACCTGTAGATGGTGAGGCGGCTCCTGTAGTTGAGAAGAAGGTCGTCAAGAAGAAGGTTGCTGCAGCTGAAAGATGGTTGCGTATAAATGGGGGAGTAAGGTTAGCGGAGATATATCCGGATATATTGAGTGTGTTTGTTGAATACTGCTCAGACTTCCAGTGAAGTGTAAACTGACTTGTTGACTTTTCCAACCCTGCATACGAGTGTGAATGAAGAGTTCTATAATGAGGCCCTAGGAATCGCCTCGCAAGTATCGAGCTAGGGTAATTACATTTCACGTTCTGTCACGACATTGCCATTGCCCATGAGAGAGAAGCTCTTAACCTGAGGCCACAAGAATGAGATTCTTCCACCGCCCCCCTACCCCGCAACAACGACATCCATCTTTCCAAAACACTCCCACGGAGATTCGATCACTCGACGGAATGTTTCCCCTGTTAAGTGAAAAGACGCATCATGAGCATCTTGTTCTCCAGATATCAGTTTAGGCATCCATACAGCATGCTTACCTGCCGGAGTTCATGGAGGAAGGCGCAAGAAACCGGGCGAGGATCACAATCATATATCTTGTCCCATCGAGTTCCAATTGGTACTCCAGACGTGATGGACAATCGAGTGAGGGCTGGGCTATGCTGCGCTGTGTGCAGGCAGGCATTCAACGAGGCAGATACCAGATTCTTATTGCTCACCTCGCACAAAGTATTGGGTTACGCAATTTGACTCGGCCGTTCCGTGAGTTTTGGTTGTTATCTATCTTTTCCTCGCTGACAACACTAACAGATACAGGATGCCACTAAGCATGAGGACGTGCTTCTTCCTTCATGCTGTTATTTTTTTCCAGCACGTTCATGGTACAGCTTGGAGGAGCACAAGCACCCTCGTATAGCATGGTATCCTGGCACTTATGGGAACACGCAAGCTACAAGATGACTCTTTACGAGATGGTTCCGTTCAGTAGCTCAAAGAATTTATTTCCCAGAAGTCCAGTCAAGTCTTCATGCCGTCATGGGTGATGCTAAAGTCATGTCACGAACGAAGAAACGTAATATTTTGCGAGTCTTACTTATATGGTAACTTTCACGTAAAGAACTTGCTTCCGAATTACGCATGCGCTTAGACATGAACGCAGAACTATATATGCAGTGCGTCGGCTAGCAACTTATCCCTGCTTAAATTGACCGGAGGCTTGACAGGAAATGACTACAAAGAACGAGTTATTTCCCTTGAGTATCTCTTTTAATCATTTTTCCCGCTAAAGATCATTACCCCAATACCAACCGCAAACATGAAACTCAAAACATATTTATTTGCTTCGACTTTTCTGCTATCTCTTTCTCATGCTTTCAAAAACTGCGACTTTGGAACTCCCGATTACCCCGCACCCAAGGACCTCGCTAGCAGTGCCATAATTCAGAAAGCTTTCTCTGATCTCAAGTCCTCTATCGACGATGGTATCACAAGTGGAAACTTCTCGGCCAACTCCACCTCTTTCTCGGTGGAGATATTCTCGACACATAGCCAAACTTCACTTTTTCAGTACCACCACACAGCCCCAAACCTTGCGGTCTCGAATGGGACAAAATTAGTCGATTCAAATAGCATATACCGTGTGGGGAGTGTTTCGAAACTTTTGTCTGTTTATACTTTCATCATCGAAGCAGGAGATAAACATTTCCACGAGTCGGTCACGAAATATATCCCGGAGCTTGCTGCCGCCAGCCATGAACATTCAACGAGCAACGCAGCCGATGTTGTGGATTGGGAATCGGTCACAGTAGGAGAACTTGCTAGTCAAATGTCTGGTATTGGACGAGATTGTAAGTTGGATTGGTTGTTATGAAGTTAAAAGACTAATTTCGGCTCGCAGACGTTGCTGATTTATTGGGAGGTACCCAATCGAGTCCTCTGGCAGCACTCGGGCTTCCACCATTGAACGCATCTGACTATATATTATGTGCAGCTCCTACTGATTGTTCACGGGAAGGTAAGTTATCGCTAAACTGATGGTTTCCTTCCACCTGGAAACTCGAAGAAGAAAGCCAAATAAAATGATGTTTGGGAAAACAGTACTGATGCAACCTTAGAATTTTTTAAAAGCTTAACCAATCAACACCATCCAGTTTTTCCAACCTCGACCACGCCGATATACAGTAATCTTGCTTTCCAAA
This sequence comes from Hymenoscyphus scutula, assembly GCA_001399465.1. Taxonomy (NCBI): domain Eukaryota; kingdom Fungi; phylum Ascomycota; class Leotiomycetes; order Helotiales; family Helotiaceae; genus Hymenoscyphus; species Hymenoscyphus scutula. Next base: position 33,427 of record LKTO01000091.1, read on the forward strand.
TACTAGGCTATGTGCTTGAGAGTATCACTGGAAAGAGTTTTGAGTCATCATTCGATTCATCTCTTGTTTCTAAATTGAAGCTCAATGGAACAAGCTATGCATTACCAAAGAACAGTGGACGTGGTGTAATTCCCTCAGCGTCACTTGAATCATTCTGGGATTTAGTTTTTGGGGATTTAACCCCGTAAGTGATTGGCTTTTGTTTGCTCGAGTCCAGGGTTGTTTGGCGACATCTACTAACACATTTCTCAGTCCAGCTGGCATATATTCTAGCTCCGGGGACCTCTCTCAGATCGGCCGTTCCATCCTCTCTTCTTCCATAATATCTCCCACTCAAACGAGACGGTGGATGAAACCAGTAACCCACACATCAATGCTTCAATTCTCCGTCGGTATGCCCTGGGAAATCGGCCGCTTACAACTCCCCGCACCCCAAGATAAACTTATAGACGTATATCAAAAACAAGGCGACATCGGTTCATACCACACCAATTTTGCCTTGGTTCCAGGTTGGGACATGGGATATGTAAGTTTACATGCAGATGATCCCACTCAACCAACCGGTGTCGACCTCGCGATCTCAGAGCTCGTTAACACAATTATCTTCCCAGCCGTCGAAGTAGCATCTAGGGCAGAGGCAAATGCCAATTACGGAGGAACCTATAAGTCCTCAACCCCAAACCTCAACTCTTCCCTCACTATCGCCACAAATCCAGATAATCTCGGTCTGTCTATAACATCTCTCGTGAGCAATAGCACCGATATGTTCGGCACCATTTCCCAAATACTCGGTAATATCCCTATTTCGGAGGTCTTAATCACACTCTATCCTACTGGATTAGAAAATTCCGTCCCAGGCTCGTACGGTGGTAGGCAACAGAGTTTCAGAGCGGTGTTTGAAAACAAAGCTCTGGTGGATGGTAGATCGAGTTTTGGGAGTTGTGGAAGTTGGCTTTCTGCGGATTCGCCTATGTATGGCGGAATTGCCACGGATGAGTTTGCGTTTGTGGTTGGGAGTGATGGAAAGGCGAAGAGTGTTGAGGCTAGAACTTTGAGGGCTGTTTTAGATAAGGTGCAATAAATCTACCGCTTTTGGGGCCTTGATGAGTTAAGGATGCTAGAGGGTTTTGCCGTGTTCGCTTTTTAATTCAGACCGACTTGCAGCATGATATCATAATACTCAACGGAACCATTGGTACCAGTCTCTGGTCTCGCCTCGATTCGAACCGAAGAATCATAACCTTAATTACCAATATGATATTATTTGAGAGGACATTGGATCGGCTTGAAGAACTCCCTGTGAGCCTATTGCTTTCCCCTTCTCCGAATGTCATATTCCTTCATATACCCTAAGATCACACTGCGGGATTTCAATAGGCTATACACCTTTGACAAACGTGTGTTTATTTGTACAATATTCGAATTAATTGTTGCCTCTGTCACTAGCAAGTTCAAGTATTAGCTGAGGCTCCGTTTTCGGGGCGTGATCTCTTGGAAGTTCGGCCCAAGAGTCCCGGTGTGGAAGCCTTCCGGCCGAGCCCTTCAATACGATGTACGAAGTGGATATGGGTTCGGCAACAACCCTAAAACCACAGACATATGAAATTTGAAATAAAGAACCTTGATCTTATAATCAAAGTGAGTAACATAGATTGATGCAAAATCCTAGTACCGGCATCGATTAGTGAGTATGACCAAACGCTTCACGGTAACACCAGCCCTTCCGGAGTAATCGATTCGAGATAACCATACGGGTCTTTCTTTCCGGGCTTCTCTGCATTGAAGATGATTCTTTCGTAAGACGTACATTATCAGATTGCATGATCAAGAAAGAAGCAGCTGTGATTTTCATTTTCTATAAAAACGTCTGCAAGTAGAGGCGGGGATTGAAGCGGGGAAACTTTCGGGTATTAGGAAAGCCATTCAATTGGTGGTAATTTACAACGGCGAAGAATGATCACACCCATACAGTAAGACTAAGAAATTCGAAGCTCCGCCTATGCATCACTGCAATATCCATATCCACAAAGATGGAGTTTTTTTTTTGACATTTAAAGTTGAAAGGTCTGCCCTACTAAGTGTTCTCCAAAGTTGAAGTTTCACACACTCATCATTTCCTACGATGTCGTTTCACCATCTTATTCTGTTTTTGATCTCCTTCGCTGGTTTCTTGTCTGCAGAACCAGTGGTTCATTCTGATGCGGGTATTTATCATGGTCGCCACTTGCCCACTTTCAATCAAGATGCTTTCTTAGGCATCAAATTTGCACCAAGACCCGTCCGTTTTACCCCCTCCGTTCTATCAAGCGACAAACCAAAAGTCAATTTCAATGCCACTGCTTATGGTACCGACTGTCACGGTTTTAGCTCAGATTATACGAAATTGATTGGTCAAGGATTCACTACCTTGGGAGAAGACTGTTTAAATTTGAATATTGTTAAGCCTGCTGGGGAAACTGAGGGGTTACCTGTTCTCTTATGGATTTATGGTGGTGGATGGTTTTCAGGTGCAACAAGTGATCCAAGGTAAATGACCTGAACCTCTTTTACTTTACTGGTGCATCACTGGATTTGACTCACTCACTCTTCTGTGCTCCATTGAAACGCAATGACTTGTTCTAACATAATTACAGGTACAATTTGAGTTATGTCGTTGAACAGTCTGTCCTGAATGGCAAACCAGTCATGGGCGTCTCAATAAACTACCGTCTAGCAGCCTTCGGATTCATCTTTGGTGAGGAAGTGAAGGCAAGTGGAAATCAAAATCTTGGCTTGCGCGATCAAAGAATCGCAATGAAATGGGTCAATCGTCACATTGCCTCATTCGGTGGAGACCCAAGCAAAGTTACCATTTGGGGAGAATCTGCTGGAGCTTATTCTGTTGGTGATCACATTGCAGCATACGACGGTAATACCGAAGGTCTCTTCCGAGCTGCGATTTTAGAAAGTGGCGGGAGTGTTGGACCTCCTCTCAATGGCACAGACTGGTACCAGCATGTTTATGACGAACTTTCACTCAAAGCTGGATGCAGTAATTCTACGGACACTCTTCAATGTCTCCGAGAAGTCCCTTACGAAATAATAGCACCGCTTGCTTATAACGGACGAGATCAGTGGTTTCACACGATTGATGGCTCTTTGATTCCAAGGTTTGGTCAGGAGTCATTGACGACTGGGAAATTCGCCAAGATACCAATCATTCTCGGGACAAATACTGATGAGGGATTTGGCTTCAACTCTGTAAACAACGGTACGTTGAATATTTCCGGGTTGTTGCTATCGTAAAATGTTTCAAAGGCCGCAATTTTCCGATTTCATCTCGCCCCAAACTACTAGCTGACTTTGAAAATAGACACCCAAGCCATAGGTGTACTCACCCATAACCAAAGATTCGTCATCAACGAAACAGAAGCAGAGAGACTCCTAGAACTCTACCCCAACGACCCAACAGTCGGCTACCCATATGGCTGGGGAAATCGAACCTGGCCCGAGAAAGGCCTACAGTACAAACGAATCTGGAGTATCTCTACCGATATGACCATGTTCGCCCCAAGAAGACTGTTCGCTCAACAAATGAGCAAATATGTTTCGAATGTTTATTCTTACAGATGGGACGCACCGAAATATAATACAACTACTGATATTGGCGTCAATCACTTTTCAGAGGTAAGTGTAACTTGAGGGGATCTGCCAAGTACTTGCTAAGAGATGTCTAGATCCCATTCGTGTTTGGAAATCCAGAGCAGGATTTGACGCCGCTGGGAAATAGTACGGAGAATGTTCGCTTAGCACGACTCGTTGAGAGAATGTGGACTTCCTTTGCCTATGATCTCGATCCTAATGGACATGGAGTTGATGGAATTGCGACATGGCCAAAGTACAGCGAGGAGGCGAAGAATTTCGTCTTTCGGAAGGACTTGAGTTATATCGAGCCAGATACAGATCGTGCCGAAGCCGTGGATTTTATCAATACCCTCGTAAGATGAGAGAAATTTTGGAGGTAAAAGATCACTGTTTACATCCTTAGAAACTAATCAAAGCACATATTTACGTCATTTGTGGACGCTAGCACCCTAGCACCTTGTGAACTCCTGCTCGCTTAAAATTGCGGACTAGAAATACTACCTAGGTACTAGTGGCAACTTCCTCATATTACCAAATATCAAATGTCTCGAATCACCAAATTATATTAATGTGGTGATCTACAGGTCATTCGGGGTGCAAGATCTATCATCCGCCTATGCGGTTATTTTAGCCGTCATCCCATGCCCAAGTCGTTGGCTAAACCCACTCGAGATATATATTACAACGAACTCCCGCCGCGAAGATTTCTGAAGGGCAGTATGGCTATTCTCACTACCATCTTGCCAAATGTACTCTCGCACCTTGGCGATAATGCGGGGAGAAATAAAGTCCCACTTCAGTGGGGAGACTCATAAGGGGGTTGTTTCCAACTTTCATAATGTGTTCCTACTCTGAAATTACTGTCCCTCTAAATCCTTTCTTTAGCACGCATAAAGAACAAAGATAGCTAGTTGATAGCTCCAATCCTCCAACATGGTTCAACTCCGCTCCCTCCTTACCTTTCTCCCGCTCGTCCTTTCAACGACAGCATCCCTCCTCCCCCGCCAAGCAACAACAACCCAAGTCTACAAATTCCCCTCCACGGCTTCAATCGAAGGAATCGGCATCCGAACAAATGGTCAAATCCTCATAACCCGCATGGACGCCGGCGACGTCTGGCAATACGACCCCACCACAAAAGCAGCCACGAAACTCGTCTCCATCTCCGGAGTCACCGCTACCGCCGGAATCGTCGAGTTAGCAACAGATGTATGGTACATCGTAGGTGGTAAATACTCAGGAGGCTCCAACACAGCTGGTTCTTGGGGAGTCTTCAAACTTAACATGACGGGGACGACACCCGTGTTAAGTACAGTGAAGGTTGTAAGCGAGAGCAAACTCTGGAACGGATTGACAAAATTGGATGATGATAATCTTCTCATTGGGGATGCGCAGGCGGGATCGGTCTTCAAGATGACGGTTTCTACTGGTGCTTATACGACTGTTATTAAAGCTGATCCGGCGATGACTCCGGGTGGTGGAATCCCCTTTGGTCTTGATGGGATTAAATATTATAACGGATCCCTTTACTTTACGAATATCTCGAAGAACACTTTCTCGAAAGTTCCTATCGATGCAACCGGGAAAGCAGGAAAGGTTGTGAGCATTTATAGTGGCACACCGGGTGATGATTTGAGTTTTGATTCCGTGGGGAATGCGTATATTGCTACGAATTTGCAGAACTCGGTTATCAAGGTTGATGCGGCGGGGAAGATTACCAAATTGGCGACGGTTAGTGGGAGTACTTGCACGGCATTTGGGAGGACGGAGGCGACGAAGAATACGCTTTATGTTGGTGGTGGGAGTGCGGTTGTGAGTTTTCCTGTTACGTATTGAGGAGAGCGTGGGAAAGGAAAGGAAGGGTGAATGGTCTTGATGATTGGTGGTGGGGGACTTGTATATAGCTTGGAACTTCGAAAGTTGAGAGTCGTCATGTTGAAGGAAGAATTCACCTTGGCCATTGGCTGTCGTTAGCTTGCAACACCGCAAAATGAGATCTCACTTCCAGCAGCCTGCAGCCAAGAACAAACTGAGCTTCGTAATTCAGGGGGTTGAAATAATCTAAAAGCATTCCCACAACTATTATCAATTGTATTTAATCACAGAGCAGTTCTAAAATACCTCAGCAATTAGTATGTAACCCAGAAACTTCAAACTCCATCTTATTACTCAATGACGCACGAACAACCTTAGAACAAGATCATACTTTAAAACTCCTTGTTATCAGTAGAACTTACACACAAAATAACAATTATCAAGTAAAAGACACCCTCCTAATTGAAGTGACTAGCTGCTATACGAATAAAACATACTACCTAATGTCAAGCTATTAGTAGATAACCTCCAGATAGCCACGTCCAAACACGATCCAAGAACCGCTCATTTCTATGAGAGCCAACAATGTAGAAAGAAACCATTAAAGAATCTCGTACATTACAGAGCATCTCAGACAGAAGAAAATCAACTAAGATTATTGTATCAAGAAACATCAAGCTGCTATCAATAACTAACCCACCAACCCCCCACCTCCTTCCTCACCTCTTAAAACCTCACGACTCACCCCCCAGAACCCCAAGCCTGAAGTTTTGGAAACAATAAAAACTCAATACGATTTATCTATTAAAAATATATATTAAAAATATCTACAATCTCATCATTTACCTTCTATAGTGCTTTTATGCAACCCCTCATGTTGACTAATGATACCCTATCCTGAGAACCTGGGGGATAGAAAGAACGCCGAATTACCAGATTTGTTTGCCCCGTTTCCTTGTCGCTATGCTTTGAATGAATAATAGATTGTTTGTTGATGATGGATGGTAGTGAAGGGATTGAGCTTTCAATGGCTGTTCGTCGTTGGTATCGAGATGGGGTGATGGATCGACGAAATGCCGACTCGAGGGATGGGCTCTGTTCTGAAGAAGTATGAATCGTCGTCGTGTCGGTAGATGAGAAGTTACATCTTCATAATATCCCTATTATCTCTTCTTCAGCCATCGCGGAAGCCGCGTCCCCACCGCCCCATTACCGTGCGTCGAAACTCCCATCAATTCCTTATACACGTCCATTCATCCCATCATCACCTCCTCCCCCGCCCAGCCTCCTCCTCCAACTCCACAATGGTCATCTCAACAGCCCTCCTCTCCTCCTCCGCCTTCCTCATTAACTCTGCCCGATGTTCTTGTCCAGAAATAACCTTCTCCTCCATCACCTTCTGCGCCCGTGGAGGTTGGGGTGCGGATTTCGGTGGGGTCTGGTTCGGGGTTTGAGGATTGAGGGAGTCGGTGGTTGATTCTGTTGGTGCTTGTTTGGGTTCATCCGTATCGTTATCTTCATTATCACGTTCGGAATCTTCTGGGAAATTTGTGAGTTCGGGAGATACGAAGAGGTCGTTGGTGGGCCAGTCGAGGGTTCGGTCGATGGGGAGCCATTCTTGGGTTGCTTCGTCGAAGTGGTGGCTGAATGTTGTTAGAGAGATTTTACGAGGGAGGGACGCGACTTACCCTTCAAAGGTTGTGAGTGTTAGGGCCTTTTGTGAGTACTCTTCTTCTAGGAGATCCTTGTAGCCATTTGGGATCTTTGCTGCTACTCCTTCGAAAAAGGTATCTCTTAATGGGAAAAGTTCGTAATTCTAGAAATTGTTAGTGTTTGTAAGCTTGAAGATGGTTAGAGGAGTAGGCATACATAAAAGTCATGGCCGTCTTTGCATTCGTAGACGTCTTTTTCGGCGTTATGTCTTATCGAGGTGATATCGATGAAGAGACCACTTGTCAAATCCACCCATCGAGCATCGATGACATTCAACTTGTCGGTTTGGCTTCCGTTGATATAGTAAGGGTTGATCTCAAGCATGTATTCTCGACCTTCTGGTATGCGCGGCGTTTGGTAATGGAATGTTGTCATGTTGTAGAAGGATGCGAGGTAGCTCATTGTGGACTCGGAGACTTGAACATCTGAATCGGAGTCCCATGGAAGAATCTACATCTGTTAGTTTGGACATGATCTCTGTGGGTGTTCAGAATGAACCTACCTTTCGATTCCACCACCATCCCAATAGAGTGCCGTGCACCAACCATGTTTCAATCCCAATGTCTGCCATGGTAGCGAGATACGTTTGAATGAGATTGGTTAGTGCCTCTCTTCGATCATGGTATCCTAATTCGTGATCTGCGTATCTTCCGTCGTAATGTGGATGAAATGTGCTCTCGTGGAAATATTTCCCTACAGGATCCCCGGCTTTACCACTCATATCTTTGTGTATCCTGGCCGGTCTGGTGTGAAAGCCAGCATCTTTTTGTTGAAGTGGCAGTGCTAAAGATACCGAGAGAAGAGAAGGAAGAGAGAATAGTAGCGAGAAACGCATCGTGATGGTTACAGATTTGGACACAGTTGGAGTGGCTAGGTGTCCGGTGTAGTACTGGTACAAAAATGTGTCCTGATGTGCCTTTCTACTTGGATATACTAGTTCCTGATATCATATACGATGGTGATCATATGAGCGTAGCTAATTCGTCGGGTGCTGATTGTTGATGTGATGGGAATGAGCGTGAATGAACGGGCAGTCAATGCCAAAGAAGCGAAGTAGTATTGTTAAATGAGAGAAAACAGATGCAAGATCTATAAAAAGTGATGGCGCTAGAATCTAGGTATGTAAGAATCAGCGCCTGAACCAATAAATAGAATTCACAGGGTAAAACCCGTACCTTATTATGAACAATGAGTTGTCAAACTCTATTAGCGAAAAGGAAGGTAGTATTAGGAAGAGGGAACAAAAAAAGACCAGCTTAGGCAAAGAAAAGTAAGCAACGATTGAAGGAGTGTCGTGTGATGCAAGTGCAAAAGGAGAGAACTGAATGATGGGATGATGGGGAGCGAATGGAGGGATCCGGGGTAGTAGTAGTATCTGCTGCAACCGCGTGGCTTGAGCGACCCTTGAAGGCGGGAGGGAAAGTTGGGACGACCCAAGGAAAGCCAAGCGAGCCCCCTGAAGAATTGGACCAACAGCACCCCATGGCGCAAGCGAGCAGGCAAATGATGGTGGTTTGGAGGGCCCAGCAGTGTTACAGGACATGCCTTTCCGTGATCCGTCCAAACACCGTTGCACCGCCAATGGTATCGAGAGGGGTGAGATTTATGGGATGGGGGAAAGAAGTTGTTGTGATGGAAAAGAACAGTCAGCACTGATGTTTACTCCTTGACGAATAACGAGGCCACCAATACCAAGTCCGTGTCGAGAACAACTTCTACGGCGTATTCCCATATCCAGATGACTCCTGGGTAGAGAGTAAATTTTCCTAATCAAGGGACAAAATTAACGTCAACCACAAGGACCATCTTGGGAATCGCCTATCAAATCGTAAAATCAAAACATGAGTAATTTGCAGCATGCCAGCAACAATATGCCAATGTTGTCAGCCAAGTTGTCGCCCAGGAGAGGCGGCGAGGAAGAGGTGCCCTCCCTCCGAGATCGGGAGACGTATCCTTCAGCACTTTTCCTGGATTCTCCCTGACACTCCTTCAGCTCTTCCTCTTCTTGACATGCGTCCGATGCAGATTCTTCAAGATGCGAGATGCCATCTGACTCCCAATCCGAGCTTTTGGACAATCTAAATTTATTTGCGAGTCGAGAGCTGACGCGGCAAGGTGACAAGGTGTTGAGGGTGTGCCCAGGGAAGTCCAATGAAGATCAAGCTTTTGCCAAGCACTTGGCTAAAGCTTGGTTGCGCCAGAGCCGTTATGGATTCCCTTCCCCTTCCTCCTGGAAAAGGGTCAAGGCACAAGAGCCTATCGAATCTAGTCAAATCAGCCAGAGGCATACAAAAGAGGATACGAAATATTCAGGCTGAATCAATTTTCGGGTCATTACGTGGCAATATTGATTTCTTTCATCTTTTTAAAAAAAAACCGAGACATGAAAATGACAGAACACGAGGGAAGTAATAGCCCGACATATCCGGCTCGGGACGAAAAGGCGAAATACAAGGTACCGGGTTTTGGGGCTTTTCTGCAAGCAAATCTCGCAAATTTGCTCAAGACAATTCCGAGGCGAGTAATCTAACGATAGGTTTATGCTGCTTCACAAACAGCCATTCCCCGGCAGAGAAAAATAGAAGCTCCAACAATGACGATAGAAAATAGAAATAAAGATGACTCTTTTGAACCCACGTCCTCAGAACAATCATTAATAAGGCAGAAAGCAGACGAATTGATGGAGATCCCAAGTTTGAAAGTCGTCTGAATCCCAGTGGATTCTAGAGAAGGTCGCAATGTCTATGCCAAGCTTTTGGACAGATCAGAGCGTGGCACGTGACTGACGATTATCACCAAAATTCGACAGCGATGAAGTTTCAGCGTCTCCTGAAACACGGAACAGCTCCATCCCATTCATCATTTCCCGGGTTTGCCAGCTCTCGCCCAGATTTCGCCACATGCTCTTCCTCGGTTTGAACGTTACGGATGTGCTTGAGCTTTGGACGATCAAACTGTGTTCCCATAAGGGCAACCAAGTGGTTGGAATCTGGGAGAGAGTAAACAACGGGATATATCCTGGAGATTAATACTTGGCTCCCCCCTCTCAATTTTCATTTCGTCATTTGAGATTTCTGATGTGTTTTTTGCACGGAAGTTATATTCCGTGCCCTTTCAAGACCACTGCTGATTTGTAAGACTTTGGGATCGACGATTACCTCCACTTGAGGAGGAAGACATTCCGAGACGACCGAAGAGAAACCTTTTACTTTCTTGCATATGAATATCGCTCGTCTGCATGGACTGCATCTTCAATTTATTATTTCATGTTTGCCGTTGTAATTATCGCTCTATTTGTCTATGTCGCTTCGATGCTCACCCGCTTCTCTGGAGGGAAGGAAGGAGGACTCTTTTCAAGAGGCTTCGTACAAACTTCTCCAATACCTAGACTCAGATCCTCGAGTGAGGTGGGACACCCAGCACTCCCAGAAGTTGGGATTTCGCAAATCGAGACGCAGGATTTCGTGGCAGATGGATTCCATGGCGCATTCGAGTACCCTCGACCTATTTCCTCTTGGAAAATTCGCTGTCGTTTGCGGGGGAGTTGGAGGGATAGTTACGCGCTTGTGAAGCGTCACAGAACCTTTCTTCTGCTCTTGATGACCACCAGAGGTCGGTCCCAGTGACCACCAGCTTCCGCGGCTCTTTCGAACGAAACTAGAAGTCTATGCTATTCAACGAATGTTTGCCCATCATCGATCAACTGAATCTCTGTTAATCTCTTCTTCCCAAATTCCTTCTCAGATCCCGCAAGGTCTTCTAGTAAGATGGTGTAACTGGTGTTTACGACCAGAGTCAAGACCCCCACCGAAATGGGCATCTCCCCACTTTTGATAGGATTCCGATAAGAATTTTTCTCCAGCCTCGACAGAGTCACACGAGGGGTCGAGTCAATCCAGAACATGATTCTTTGAGCCCTCCAACTGTCACTATATCTATAGTCTCGACAGTGCATTTCACCACAAGTACGATTCTATCCAATTCTGAAGCAAATGCATCATTCGAGTAGTATCAATTTCCCTCCGATCCAGGTAACCAAAACCTGCGCCCGCATAGGCAATGAACCGGTGGCAAGCTGCTCATATTGAACACCATCCAACCTTTTACTTTTGAGTACCACCAGGATACAGTGAAAGGAGATGGTGTTCTACAATGAACAGTGCGCCTGAGATTACACGGTTACACTTGATCAGGACAATGCCTGCGAAAGAATCTTGCTTTTCCCCTCCAAATTCTATACTCTATTGATTAATGCTAATTCATGTGTAGGATGGCCTCGAGTGACAACATGGCAGATGTCGAGAAAGGAGCTGTCTCGAATCCCCTCTCCGATTCCGCCTCGCCACCCGGACCCCTCCCAATTACCAAAAAAGCAACCGCTTACGATGCCGCGATCAACGTCGACGGCCAGGTCGCTCCTCAGAACAAGTTCTTAGCGTTGAGCTATCGACTGGAACACTTCTTAGGATTTGAAGCAAGGGGAATTAGGCGTGTGAAAGAGAAGGAGCAAACACAACAGACCACGTTGAACTTCTGGCAGATTGTTATGATGTGGTTTTCAATCAACGCAGCTGCGCAAAATATTACACTTGGTAGCATTGGCTATAGTGTTTTTGAATTGGGTTTCGTGGACGCTACTTTATGTAGTGTTTTTGGAGGCATAGTCGGAAGCATACCTGTCGCTTATACAGCTGGTTGGGGACCTTGGAGTGGAAACCGAACTATGGTGAGTCACTTTGCTGGAATCGGTAGCTTGGTCGCAACTACTGACAATGTTAAAGGTGTGCGCTCGATTTTCAATGGGTTGGTGGCCAGTGAAACTCTGCGTTCTACTAAATCTCGTCGTTCTCATCGGTTATTCCATGATTGATGCTGTCGTTACCGGACAAATATTATCTGCCCTCTCTTCCAACGGAAGTCTTTCAATTGAGGTTGGAATTGTCATATCAGCAGTTTTGACATTCTTGGTAACCACGTTCGGTATCAAAATATTCCATTACTATACACGGTATGTACCCGTAATACAGATCTTAAGCTTCTTCCCGCTCATAATCCCTTTAGATATGCGTGGATTCCATCCGCGGTAATGCTTCTTGTTCTGCTTGGAACAACAGCACGAAAATATGACACCCAAACACCATCCGTTGCCACCGGAAAAACTCTAATTGGCAATCGTCTCTCCTTCTTCTCGGTCTGTCTCTCCGCCGCAATTACGTATTCAGGAGGGGCAGCAGATTTCCTTGTTTACTGCAGCCCTGCTTCCGCCACCAGATTGAAGGTAGGAGGAGCAACCTTATTAGGCCTCTCCCTCTCCTTTTCTCTCACCTTCATCATCGGTGCCGGTCTCTCCTCTGGTCTCGCAACCAATCCCTCCTGGGAAGCAGCAGGAGCAGGAAGCGGAGCTCTCGTAGTAGCCGGCTTCGACACCCTCGGCGGCTTTGGGAAATTCTGCTCAGTTCTCGCAGCCATCGGATTAATCGCCAACATGGTAGCACCCATCTACTCCTCCGGTCTCGATTTCCAAATCCTAGGCCGCTACACGGCCGTCGTACCCCGCTTCATCTGGAACACTGTCGCGGTCGTGATCTTCACCGTCTGCGCGCTCGCGGGAAAGGACTCCCTCTCCGAAATCTTCACCAACTTCCTCGCGTTGATGGGATACTGGGTCGTTCTGTGGATCGCCATCACCCTCGAAGAGGAATTCATCTTTCGTCGACGCGATACTCCGACATTCATTTGGAGCGATTGGGATCAGCCCTCGAGACTTCCCCTAGGACTTGCTGCCACGGCGGCTTTCTGCGTTGGCTGGGTGGGCGCGATTATGTGCATGTCGCAGGCTTATTATATTGGGCCGCTTGCGAAGCCCGTGGGGGATTTTGGGGCGGATATGGGGAATTATGTGGGTTTTGCGTGGGCGGGGTTGGTGTATCTTCCGCTGAGGTATTTGGAGAAGAAGAAATTTGGACGGTAAATGAGGGGGGTTGAGATAATTAGATGAGATGAGATATGAGGGAAAGATGGATTCAACATGATATAGAAGAGTAATGATTATTAACTAATTGGATAAAAAAACAAGGGAAAATTTTTGAACTCTGCGAATACCAGGTAGGAAAGTAGTCGTGTGTTTAGGCTTGTGCGTTGTAAATCTTGTCACGAAATCTGAAGACGCTGTATCTGACTGGACCACACTAGATTTCACCACCATAGGAGGATGGGAAAAAGAGACCCCTCAAACCTTGAATTAAATTCACTCCTCATAATCCGACTGACACACAGACGGTTCTGCTCTCGAAGTGCACGAGAGGCGTACTTCTGTAGAGCACACTCTTCTGTAGTGAAATAAAATGCCTGCCGTCTTTGGAAGAAGAGATGTTGATTATGGAGTTTATTTGGATGAGGAGGTAAGACGGTTGTTGACTGTTTTACATTTCCTCGAAGCTTACGAGAGGTATGTACACATAAATATATTCGTTTGGAAGGATATGGAGAGATCGTGTAGCTGTGCGAAATGGGATACGTCACCCGTCTTTCCTCTCAGGTTCCGAGAGCCTGAAGATGAGATGCGATTCTTCTTGCTATGTGGAAAGTAAGGGGATCTCTCGAAATTCTGTTGTTTCTGGAAGGTAGATTTTGGGGATGTATAGGTATAGTGGGGGTTCGCAAACATTCGTACGACCCCCACCAAAAGTCACCTTTTCAAAAATATAACTATTAATTTATAAAAGAATGTTGAATCATTTTCCATAAATTTCTACTTAGACCTCTAGAGGTTTACATTCTCTATATTCTATAGTCTTAGCTTTTTTTAAAAAAAAATTAAGAGGCTATATAGGATAGAACACGAGGTGGTTGGAAAAGTGCTTTGATTCGCCTTTTTTTAGTGTAATCTAGGGTTTTCCAGTAAATTATAACTTAAGTCTTTGTACTTATTTGGTATGCATTAATCTTGAACAAGTACTGTTTAAATACTCGAAATAATCCAGCCTTTGATTTTTAGATCCTTTTTACTACTGATAATTTGTGATAAGCCGCCTTGCGAACCTCCACTGTAGGTTTTGTAAATTAGAGTCAGCGTGGAGGTACTTTAGGAAGGAAGTTTGCGGTTAGTTACACTCTTAGTACCACGTGGGGGTATGTTGTTGTACAGATGAACTTGGGTGGTTATGCGAGTTTTGTAAGAGGGGAGTGATGTGTGGTATGCCGTTAGAGACGGGTTGGTATGTATACTTGCTTGTTTTTGGGTATCTACGAGTTATGATGAGCTTAAGTAGATTGGTTTGGAAACTGTAGCATGGATATTGGTAGCCAAAACGACGAGTCTCCTTAGATGGTGACTTTAGTATTCACGGTGGTTAATTCCAGCAAACTTCGATTGCGTTCGAGAATTAAAGGTTAGAACATTCGCGCCCCGTGTGCAATTCGAAACTTGAAGTGTCTCGTATCCCGAACTTCTTCTTCCTAGTTGTTCTTTGTTGATTACATCCTCCATGTCGCCATTCCCGTGTAAATAGCAAGTCATTCCGACAATTCTTCACACTAGATGTAATCCTTTATACCTCCAAAATCTCAACCTTCTTCTCCCCGTCTCATCTTCTCCGAGAAAGAACTCACAAACCCCTATCTATACAACTCCCTCCCCCCTCTCTCCACAACCCCCCTCCAAATCCTCCCAAACCACCCAAACCTCACCCCGTACCCCGGATCCCCCTTCTCCACTCCAAAAGCCACCTCCCCCAAAAACGGCTCCCTAACCCCCCTACACCACCCCCCCATATCCTCATCCTCCAAACACACCCTCTCCCACCCCCAAACCCCCCTCAACTCCCTAATCGCCCCCTCATAACTCCCCTCATGCAACTCATCCAAACTCCAAGCAATCAGCTCCCGCACCTGCTCCTTCTCATAACTGACTTCGGGGACATGCAAGACTCCCAAGGCGAGGAAGTAATTGAGTCGTTGGGTGATTCTGTTGTAGCCGTCGTCGTGGGAGGTGAGAGGGGGGTTGCCGATTTGGAAGTGGAGGGTTTGATTAGAGCCTGGCGAGAGAGGGATGGGGGTTGAGGGGTGGGCTTTGTAGGTTCTTTGGAATTCGGTGCGGTAGAGGGCTTTGAGGAGGGTTTTGAAGGGGACTCGCGGGGTTGGGGGGAGGGGTTGGGGGGGTTTTGGCATGGTGTTTTGAGGTGGGGTTGTGTGTTGGGTTGGAGTTGGTGGTTGAGGTGAAGTTGTTGGAGAGGTTTTGGTTGGTTGGGTCGATTGGTATATATGTAGTAGTCAGAGTGAGATGGCGTGGCTTGATCGAAGGTGAAGGTGAGTGTCAAGAACTTGCTCGTTCACCTTAAGCGAAATAGTCTTAAAACAGCCTGTTGTCGATAAAGGGCGGCGGAGGAAGAAGAGATAGGTAGCTTTGTTTATGATATATCTCTACCTCACTACTCGCCTTCTATTATAGAGATGCATTTGGATGATTTGGGAATACGGAAAAGGGCAATGGGGGATTTAGTAAAGTGGGTCTGAGGAGGTTTGCGCTACTCCCGCATCCTTTTTCCATCATCATTATGGGTGTGTCTCTGCAGGTTTACGAGTTCTGACCTCCACTGGTGAATATTTGCTCTTGTTGTTATTGTTGCTTACTTTCGATTCGGGGGTACTTCTGGCAGTAATATCACGGGATGTTTGTCTCCAGGTATCGGGTGGTCTAGAAATGTCCAGAAATGAAACTCTATGCGACGACAGTAGGAAGAGGTGAATTGAATGTTCCAGAGTGAGTCATGCTAGACACCAAGTTTGAGTTGATATCTTGTGAGCTCAAGGTACAATAGCAACAAACCTTCATATTGCCAGCGTCGGCGATATGCCTATTGCAAACATTTTCTGATTCTTTATTGCCCTGAAAACAATGTTCTAGGCGAATCCCATGACCGTGATATTCACCGAGGAGGGCGTTTGACTGCCTGTATAAAAGCATCCCCCTCCAGAAACTTCAAACTCAACAAACCCATCATCTTTCTTTCTCTTCGCAAAACAGATCCAACCACTCAAGATGTCTTTACAAGCCTCATTGCAAGGCCTACCACCTGAACTAAGAGCCCGGATTTTCGATCTCCTCATTCACCAACATGAACCCACTCCAACAATCCTCGCTGCGCTCATCCCAGATGAAAAGATGTACCGAGAAGCCCTCAGTATGGTAGCGGACAAAAATATCTACAGGGCCAACGGCGAAGTTTACCTAGAGAGACACCTCGACCGCATGTCCCCAAAAGGCATCACGACTATCCGGAGAATGTCCATTCGGTGAGTACTCCTTCTGCACCACTGAAAAATTAAAAAACTGACACTCTATAGCGGAGGATATTTCACGATAATTCCAGCCCTCACCGCACATCCCTCATTCTCGTCGCTGACTTCCCTCGTCGATCTCAACGTCTACTTCGCTGCCGGCAGTGGGCCCCAATGCCTAAATCACTTCGACGAAATTTTCGACTTTGCAAGAGGATTTGAGCTGGAGCGGCTATCGGTCACGAATCGCTGCTCGGAGGAGCAGAGTGAATATATGAAGAGTAAGGTCAAGGAAGTGAATGAAGCATTGGGAATCGAGGCGGTTGAGGGGTGGTTTGATACTGTACCTGGAAAGTTTTCCTTTGACGTGCTCAGGGATAGCAGTCAACCCAGGCCGTTTTATACTTGGGCTTGGTTTCATGAGAATGGATGGAAGCTGGAGTGGAAGTCGGATGATTAAGTAGTTAAGAAGCTGATGGTGAAAGCTTTTAATTTGCCGATAACCCAGCCAGGAAATTTGACAGTATTCTCGCACTAAAAGCTGGCACATGATCAAGGATTCAGTTGACCAGGCGATGTCAGAAGAATAAAATTAAAGAAACCCTTTGACTCCTATTCAAAAACATTAAATTTCGAAGGATGGGAGGCGGCACACTTCCGGACAAAATTTCTTGACGCCACTTCCTATAGTCCTTCAAAATGATCAAGTGTATGTCGAGATAGGCTGCCAGGTAGAATGCCAATTGCACGAGGCTTTAAGTCTTACGGTCGGTAATGAATCGAAGATTAGGTTGAGCACCTCACGGAAAATGAAACGCATGGTAATTACCCGCAGATTGTATATCCAATTAAACTCGCGAGGATGTAGGCGTGGCTGCGCTACATGGCGTTTAGCAATTTCACCTATAGACATATATATAACATAATCATTAGAAAATTAAGATAAGTGAGTATTTACTAAGCTGTATTTAAATTAGTGGTTAAAATTTTAGCTAGTAATTAAAAGATCTTACTTATATATAGAGAATAGGTATAGTTCTTAAAGAACCAACTTTACTAAGCGGCTATATAGTTAGTAGGTTTTAATAATTTTTGTCTTAGTTTTAGAATTTATACCTTAAACTATAGGTAGTTTAGTTTTACCTCTAAAAGTATCTAATTTTCGTAAACTAAGTAGATTTTTAGATATACAATAAAATATAGAAAATTAAAGGTTTTATCTTTATTTCTAGAATTCTTTAAGTTTATAGAAGCTATAAGACGGATAAACTAAGCTCTATTAGTCTATATTTCGACAGTTCTAAGCTATTATATTAGTAAGTACTAGCCCCTCGTCTCTCTCACCCCCGGCGATAAGTGTTAGATTTAAGAATCAGTCGATTATTATTTAAAAACATCTCTAATACTTCTTAGAAGGCTTTACTAACGCTAAAAGTAAAGACAATATAATCTCTTTTTATATTTACTTCTACTAATACTCTCGATAAACTCTCTTATAAGCCTAAAGTAAGATTACTTAATATAGACAATATAGTTATACTTACTAATCAGGAGATCAAGGCTCTAAAGAAGAAAGACGATAATAGATTATTATACGAGGTTAATACTTTAGTTATAGTATCTAGAGAGCTAGTTTTAGATTAATATATTAGAACTTTTAGTTTAAAAACTATTATTATTTATATAGTTAGTTTTATTACTTTATTACTTAGTTTCGGTTCTTTAAACTAGGCTAAAAGTACGAAAACTATACTATTTACTTATAAGATTATCTTTTAATTATATTATATAGAATAGCCTTACCTAGTATAATGTTTAAATAATTAATATAATAGTATTAGAAAAAACTACTTAATAGAATTTTGTTTCAAACGCTTAAGTTAGTAACTACAATTATATATAAACTCTACTATAAATCAAGGTTCTCTAAACAGACTAGGCTGCTTGAATTGAAAGAAACTACTGACTAAAATATATTTACAGATAGAATTCCCTTGTCACCTTTACTATTACTAACACCACTTATTTAATACAATTACGTCAAAAGATCAAGAGAATGGTTTTGAACAAACACATTTTAGATACAGACGAAGCAACTGATATTTGATTTTCTGAAATATATACAGAATCTTCATTTACTCAAGTTAGTTGTTCCACCGCTTTTGCTTAATTGGCTTATAATTGTCCACATGAAAGACACACTTCACCTCAAGCGGGGAAGTTAATTTAAATTATCAAGAGCAGGTTCATAATTCACTGAAGTCGCAACCGACAATTACAGAAAACTCTGACCTCAACCACTCCAACCTCCACAACCTCCACAACCGCTTCCAAAATACACCCATCAAACAAACAACACCCAACAACAATGGCGAAACGAAACAACACATACCCCAAACTTTCTATCATCAAAGCCCTCTACCTCCGCGCATTCGACCTGGAGTATCGCATGCACCCCGCCTACCTCCACCCACAATACCTCTACGAAAGAGTCTATTTCCTTAATCACGAATGGGAATGCGAAAACATCGCCACAAAGATCAACCACTTCCAAAATCTGTCACTTCTACATGACACCGAGGCCACCGGCGGTTCATCTCAGCCAAAGAAGAAGAGAAGAGGCTCCAAATTGGTCATGGCAGTAGAGAACTGGAGCACTATAGGCACCAAGGTTGCCGACATGGATTGGGAACTCGAGGATGGAGAGGCTGAAGGAAAGGGAGATAGAGAGATCCTGGCGATGTTGGTGGAGATTGAGGAGAAGGCTGTTGTCGTTGACGAGAAGAAGAAACGCTTGAGGGGAGTCAAAGTTGCGGACGAGGCGAAGGAGATTATTCTTTTCGCTGGGGAGGAGCCTTTCAAGCATCACGATGTTGAATTGAAGACTTTGCGCGAGGGGTTGTCTTGCGAGAAAGAGAAGAACGAGTTAAAGAAGAACAAGAATCCGAAGAAGACGACTTCGAAGAAGACTACCTTGAAGAATACGAACCCAAAGAAGGATACCTCGAAGAAGACCTCCGATGTCAACAAGCCAGAGAAGAGTAGACCTGAGAAGAAGAGCCAGGAGAAGGAAATCCCAGAGAAGCACAACTCTAAGAAGAGAAAGAGAAACTGGATATTGGAAATGTGATGGTGGAGTTGGAGCGATTTTAAAAGTGAGGTTCATGAGGGTCCGCCGTATCACGGTAGTGAATGTGTACCTCCACTATCAGACTAGGTACATTTTAAACATAGATACACTCAAACAATCAATACTACTGTTTCTGGGTCAATATTACAAATTGTTCACATCATTTCTTTACTTGCTCTTCCTAAGAAGTAGGACTTGCTGCCGCTTTAAAGTACACAGCCACTCGCTGTTGCATCCTCATTGTCGTCTAACCATCATCCAATCCAGACCTCGTTCGCTTTAACCTGGGATTTTGCTTCAAATTACTTCAAAATGGTGCAAACCCGATGTACTTCTATGATATCATATGTCAGGCCTAGACGACCGCAACACCCCCGTTCTCCGTTTGCAAAGAAATTCCGGATAGCGTACCTAGGTACGTGAGATTGCACTGGTATTGGAGCAGCAATAATTAGAGAAAAGTGCCCTTGAGATGCTCCAACCCCGGTTAAGTTCACAGCCTGAGTTTGAGAGTCAGCTCTGCCTTGAAAGGTGTTTTTTAGAGAAGGAAGGGATTCCTTTACGTCAAAGGATGTCTTGTCACTATTCTTCCCCCCGATTTTGTTCGACTTGATAGCATTGAGGTACCTCATGACGGTAGAAGAAATGGTACTCGCAAACTAGCAAGAAGATAGCACTATGTGCTTTCCTAGGGCAATTATTATAGTTGCGGTTTACTGCTTATCAAATACCGTGGTGTTATTCTTCAATTTCCGTCAAGTTAGTCGGTCAGAGTTGTTCCCCTGAGAGGAACAAGATACTTCTTGGTGCATGAGCTAGAAAAAAACCGGCTTAATCTCTTTTATCGAGACGTTTCAAGGTGCCCAACGAGTATGACAACACCTCCGCTTCAACATAGCTGTCAGTTGTCAATATTTCTCACAAAGAATTCCCAATCAAGTGGTGTTGGGCGGGATTCGATCCAAGTGCCGCCGATTTCGGTTACACAAGTCCCCAGATCACGGAAGCGAACCAACATCCCAACCAACACATATTACTACTTACTACCGGCATTGAAAGAAGATCAAGTTATATCAAAGAAGCGAAAATCCTTGAAATGAATATTTCCTACTAGGGCACCTACCAAAAATCTCGGGACAAAGAAGGCAGGTTATGGATACTATGAGGGTTCACGATGAGTATACAAAGGTACGTCAGTTCCCAAAAACTATATATTCTCCCATATTTCCCCCCTCAGAGTCATTTATCTTCTTAAATTATTTACAAGTATTAAACCAGCAGCCACACGAATCAACATATCAACAAACCCAAACAAAAAATCGCCACTCAATGAAATCTTGGTAAGGTAGAGATCCTAGGCTTCAACCCCGCAGCTTCAAATTCCGAGACCGTGTTCGAACCAATATTAGACAAGATCAATGATTATATACATTTCGAAATGGTGGAGGGTCAAACCGCACCGATGAGTAAAATAACTGACATGGGCTAGGCGAGGGATCTCGCTGTGTACATGTCCGATGGTAGCAGTGCGGTTTCCTTGACACCGATTTACAATGAATTGGAAGCTACGGCACGAGAACGTAAGGAAAGATTTCCACCCATAAGAAGGCCGGAGATGTACCAAACCGGTCAGCGAGTGGGTGATCGAGCCGTTCCTATGAAGGATTTGGGTGGATATTTGGAAGGATCGGGACAATATACTGGCCCAATAAGGCCACCGCCTGTGGCAAATCCCCGGGCTTTGGCTCGAGTTAAAAGTATCCCAGCAGGCTCTTCGGCGGTAGATTCTGGTGGTTCTGGAGCCTCGGGTGGCTCAGGCGGTTCTGGAAGTTCTGAAAGTGATCCTGATGGCTTGTATGACGATCAAACTTTCGGTACATGGGAAGAACGTCGTGACCATGAAGCTGGCGAGAAGTAAATTGTGAAGCATTATATTCTCTTCTAGAATGATGCTCAACGGGTGCTGATTATGTCGCACTAAAACTCTAAGCTGAAGTATTCAACATACTACTTCTCAATACTTTCTTTAATATAGCGTTTTATTTTCTAAGGTCCAGGTGTTTTGGAAATGAAAAATATGTCAATGTGATATTCTAACATCCCGTTTATTTCGTTGGCAACAACAATATCCCGATATTCTGTGAATAATAGTAGGAATTCGATTCACATCCTTGCCCCTTCATTGCGTGAGTAGCATTCTCAACTACGAAAAATCGCAAACGCAGTGTTGAATCTCTTCCATAGAACCAAATTTATAACCAGCTTTTAATTCAAAGTAAAGTCTACATGAACGCGAACGAAAAGCCCCACACAATCCCAAGCGAAACAAACACAGACATGGTCAATATCGAAGAAATTGCTGGAAGCCGGCCTATCCCCCACCAAAGAACAACAACAAGAAGAAGAACCTCAAAACAAAGAGGATCTTCCAAGCGAAGGAGACACAGCCGAAGCGCTTGAATATGTTCGCTTCATTCCCATCAACGACTTGACTAAGCTGCAAGATATGAGAGTCCTGCATAGAATCCTTACTACAGAAGAGCTCATGCTTAGTCCCCATACGCCTGCTGAGTCTTTGGTAACCTTTCTGAAAGACGAACATTACCGAGAGCTCTGTGACCAGCACTTCTTCAGCCCGAGACACCACGCGGAAGAAGGGAAAATTTTGCGGTATTTTGCAACGAATTTTGAGCCATTTTCATACGTTAGGATCGCGGTAACTATCAATAAACGCAGGTAGAACAATTCGTCGCTCATATGACGGTGAAGCAATTGCGACTACTATTACCAAGACCTCCAGCCGCTCGACTATCTCAATTCCTGCCCAAGAAATTCCGGAAACCGAATGTAATGAGTCACGGTTCCGAAAAGGAGCAAAGTACTAAAGAACCCCTCATAATAATGATGGAACATACAGATAGCGTAATATTGGGTATCGTCCTCGATTTACCAAGTAATTTATTGACAATCTAAGAAGAGCGTGATGCCCTAATTAACAAGACAAGTATCTATACAGAGACTGTACAATATGTACCACCTGACAACTTAAGTCATCATCTTCCCAGAAATTATGCACAGTTTTCCAATCTTTCCACAATAACTCGTCCTTCAATTTTGCTTTTTAAACTTGGCGGCAATCTCCTCCTCGCTGAATTTGCGAGTCTTCAACTTCAACATGGCGGCCAATTCCTCCTGACTCATTCCAATCTGGGCACCCATGGGTACGAGTTGCTTTGCAAGGTACATGTAGTTCTTGGTCAAGATACGGAAAGTGATTTCCAAGTAATCAATATTTTGGAATACAAGAGCTCCTTCTTTGGAGTAACGGTCTTTGGCGGCAAGAAATGCGCGAGGGTGATCACGCCAGTGGCGAAGTGGATTGAGGTGGTGTGAAGTGTGGTAGCCATCATTGAAACAGAAACGATTTGACTGAGTAACGAGTTAGTAAAATGTCAATTGATTTAGGAGAGCTGCGGGATGACTTACTGGTACATCGATTAAAGTGATGCTGGAACGGAAATCCGAATCAGGGTCTACATCATCAACAAGTGCATGTTGACCCCAGTTTCCGATCATGAGGCCAATGCGGAGAATAACGAACGGCAAGAGCAAAGCGAATAAAGTGGGTTTGAAGTTCCACCGGGCGAGAAAATACATCATCGCATACGATGATTGTTCGGTGCAAGTGATGCGGAAAGCCAAGTTGTATTTTTTCTTGCTGATGAAATAGCGGGGTAGATCGAACCAGCAGAGCAACAAGAAGCGAAGTTCGTAATGAAGGAAATCCAGAATCGAATCCCGCTGATACCGAATGGTCGATGAAAGGTCATCCGGTCCATTTCCTTCCACATGGTGAGCCTTACAGTGGTGGTAATAGTATGAATCCCAGGTGTGTCCCATGAGTGGCTCCAGAATGTAGGGGAATGTCCAATCGAACGTCGCATATTTCTTAGACAACACACCATTGTTGTGGATGTGATTGTGCATCATAAGAGTAAAACCCCCTGAGCACCAGACGATGTAGATGATGTGGGCGAATCCGTGTAGCAAGTGAAAGTCGTAAAAGAGATATATAGCGCTTGGCAATGCTGTCGTAAAATACATGATGAGATGTGAGAGGAAGACGACATCCGTCTCATGCCGAACCACCGTCCTTGCCCATTTCACATACTTTTGCAAAATGGATTCCCTGAAGGTGCGTGGATTTTGAACGGCCTTCAAATCATGATCCCAGGTCGAGAAGATTGTTGGCTGAAAGTTTGCGTGTTTTGGGTCCGCAAGACTTCCGAGGAAATCTATGGCCGACTCGTCCGGGACTGGAGTAGTGACTTTGCCAGTTCTGGCTTTTTCGTCTTCGGCCTTGTTCAAATCCTTGTATAGTGTCTCGAGAACAATATTATCTGACGGCGTGAAGTCATTTTTGTCAGGAGCTCTCGATGTTGCGATGCTCGTTGTGCAGGTTGTTGCCATGCTGGTGGATGAAGCAATGAAGCAATCTTGGCAAGGGGGTTCGGGAATCAATGGCCGAACCAGCAAGAAAGTGAGGTAGCTGGTATTTGTATATTACCAGAATTGTGTTGCAGGAAGGTTACACAGTCAATTGAGACTACACAACTCCAGCCTTTGGTGTTTGGATTTGAATGTGAGGGATGGGGCGAGGCTGGGGCCGATCTAGTTGTGCTGGGATTAATGGTTGAGAAGGAGCTGGAGCGGTAAGGTTGTGCCAATCACGTGAAAACGTGGGCTGATCGCGATTTTTTCTTTTTTTCAACAACTTGAAAGATGGAGCAACTTTGATGGGTTCTTTGGGTGACAGGAAAGTGTTAACAAATGCGCAGAAATAGTAGTTATTTGGCTGTGGATAATGGAATATCTGGATGAGAACTTTGAAAAATATTTTGGCCACCTTTTGATTCGCGCCACCTCTGGGATGAAACAAAACCCACTATTCTCCACTATTCTTCGCATAAGCAGCAATACGAACTTTCATAAGATTGAGGAGGCATAAAAGAAAGAATAGACGGGATACCTAATCTGACATCCAATTTTGGAGCTAGAGTTGTTCAGGGAAATGATCAGGCCAGGGGAAATATATTGCCACGTGATACACTACATTTTCTACCCATCACCCAATAGGCACGTGTACTAAATTTCTTTGTTAATATAGTTTGAAGAGAAAAGGAACTAAGTTGCATGGTGCCTTAATTAATAGTTCCTGGGTTCTTGAAGCTGAGAAGAACATGTCACATGATAACAGAAAAGGGGTTCGCTAAACCGGAAATGACGCGAGATGGAGTGAACAGATACATTCAGTATAAAAATGCAATCAGATGTGTCTTTATCAATCTATGAAGAAAGACACTTATTTATTCTTTAGGTCCTCTCGCTAATGTTGTCAGTACTACCAATACGGTATTATCTCAGTAGGCGTAGAAAGACCGTCTGTCAGTCTGAATTAGAAAGATTGGTATTTAATTTGTTGTCCCCTAATGCAACTCAGAAATTTCAATATTGGAAGCTCCAGATATGATGAAATGTGGTTTCTCTTGATATGGCGATTACTAAATCTTATCGTAACTTCGGGATCAACGAGGCTGAAAACCGAGGGAAACTCTACCTTCAACGTGAGATGTGGAGTTTCTTTGGTTGCTTCACAGAATGTCTGTCACGAGGAAATCCTTGGATAGAGACTCCTCTTCTGCCGACACTTTGAAATTATTAGGTTTTTCTTTCAAACGTGGTTCAAAACTTCATACTCTGTACGGACTGGGTTGATTAGAAACTGTGACAATTCTGGAGGTGTATGTAAATTCATCTAACCTTATTTAGCTAGCGGCACTGTAAACAGGTCACTTTCATGGACTTCTTTAGCCGCAAAGCGATTGGTTTGATGGAGGGTCATGGACTTGAATCAAAAGGTGCTAGGTAAATGCCATCCTTCCTCGCTCATGAAGGAGATCAAGGGCCACAGCAAAAACACACCTGCCTTGTATACCTTCTCTCAGAAACCCATTACTCTAGTCTTTAGAATCTTTCAGAGGAAACACTGAAAAAAATAAAGTTTAAGTACCCTTAAAGATGTGCTGATTGAAATTTGCATAATGAGCACAGCGAGATTGTTAATCGCGAACACATCTCTTTGATATTTCGGAATATTCTAGACAAAATTGTACTTCAATGAGTCGCTTCCAAATTTTTTAGACAGAAATGCATAGAAACCGGATAGGTGCTGCCTTCACGCAAACTCGACAAAAAAACAGTGAATTATAAGCGTGTAAATGTATTGCTGCTGAGGTGGGGCAGGTGATGCTCAACTCTGATATTTCCCATTACCTTTGACACAATACCCCACAAGACCCCCCCAAACACGAGAATACCCGACCGATTCCGCCATGTCGTTCTTCACATACACTTTCTTTGCAGACATGTCTTCAGAGTACCGGGAGAAACTCGAGTACTTCGCCTCTTCAGGCTTTAGCAACAAAGTCGATGAGACGTTTGACCTGCTGGACGACGACTCCGACTTTGCGGTACATATATTCAAGAGAAACCACCAGGGTCGAGAGTGGTCAAGAGATCTTTTCATGTATGAGATATACGAACTTCCGACGAAACCGCGCATCAAGATTGATCAGCAGGAGTTCGAGGCTTTGCTTACCTCTGGGCGCGACAATTTTCACATGAGTGCAGTCAAAGCAGCGGAACTTTGGCAAAGTCTTTATAAGAAAAACGTGTATATGACGAGCTATGAGTACATCTGGGATCTGGCTCAGCAGAGAATAGAAAAAGAAAAGGAGGGACCTATTCATGGTGGTGATTGGAAGCAATGTACTAGGCTATCTCTGGAGTATTCCTGATTGTTGTAGCCCACTTCGCACACAATTTCTCGAATACTCAAGATTTAGACTTTAACATTCTTCTGGATCGATGGTATAATTGGAATTCATATCCGTCATGCACATCTCCGCCATCTGCTGCCTCTCGTCAATATTTCAAAGAATGCTAATCAGCAAACCAGAATTACTCAAAGATCGAGGACCAGAAAACGATAGAAATACGAAAATTGAGGCATATTACTGCAAACAAGTCACCCTCTACAAACAGAAATCTGCTTGCCGCGCTACCATATGGTACGTATTTATCTATTTGAATTCGTACAAGAGAAGCTGCTCTAACAAAATCGTCTTTTCTCTAGAACTGCGAGTTAAAATCTTTAAGCTTTGCCCTGTACTTGATACCCACGATCCACAGGTTTTCGTTAAACACAGAGGCTTCGGAAGTCTTCTCAAATCGAAATCGACTTCTTTGCGCTCTTTCTCTGCAGACCTTTTTACAAAGACCCCGCCGCCGCCGAAGTTGTATATGGAGAAAACAATAACATCTATTACCCACCCGTCCGATATGCGTTTCCAAGAAAACTGCCAGCAGAGCTCTTCCCGTCTTTGGATATATCATCAATGGAGGATGGCATTACCAACGCTCAAGCGGAATATGTTGCCGAAGTGATTTTCGGCAAGAGAGCGAATTCTTGCACTCACAATCACGCTATCATCGAGACCGCCGACGCCTTGCTCAGCCATCTCAACAAAATCGGAAAAAAGAATACAGGATATACCACAAAGCTCACTTTTACAATCGACTTTCCCGCCTGTGAGGTTTTTGGATATAGTGCCTGGGATGATTGGAACCCATGTTGCCTCATGGAAGAACACCACGAGTTCCTTAGTCCCAACCACTGGTTGTTGATCTTGGCAGCCGTTATGACAATCGTATGTCCTAAGTTGAAGGAGTTGACACTTGTGTTACGAGGATGGGACCAAATCTCCAAAGGTGTGGACCTTGGCATCGTTGATGATTCTGGCGAGTGCTTTCGTCATCGACAGAAGTGTATTAACTATACCCTCAAGAACGTCCAGTCCCTCATGCCTGGACTGGATAATTTAATCCTGGAAACCGAATTTGAGGGCGACGATTTCTCTCAAGACTGGGGAGATGGGAAGGAACTTGTAGAAGATATTCTTGGGAATCGCCAGGCAGACCGAACTGAAGCCCGATTTGGAAAGATGCGCCACCAAGGCATCTTATCCAGGAGCAATACATAGAGTGCAATGAGTTTCAAGAATCCGCTGATACACCACCGAGTTTCTGGGGTCTAGATATACATCCTGGAAAACAACGAATATTCTATCATGAATATGAGACTGAGAAGACAGAGGAAAGCCATGTTAACAACAGCCAGAAAGAAACTCAGCAATGAAAGAACAGTGAACAGGACGAACGACAAGAAATCAGCACCAACTCTTTCCCTTTTAGAACAAGATACCACTTTCGCAGGCAACAGCGCAGGCCACGATTTCCAAGCATGTCCATACGCCAACAGCTTCGCTATCTCAACGGTCTGCTTGTCCATCTATCGAGCTTTGGAATGCAAGTGAAGCAATGCACCTTCATGGAACCCTCATACCTCATCTGAGATATTCGAGTTCCACCAAGAATATCACTTTCGTTTCTCCTCAATACCATCATATTCTCAGACTCTTTGTATCCACTTAGAAACACCACGTACATAGAATAATACACTTGCATCACGCATATGCGACCATCTCGTTCTTTGTATGACAATTTGAAAAGTTCTGACCCAAATCTTAAGTATCGTCTCCTGATACTTCTAACCCTTATCAAGGTTAAACTCCGGACTCTCAGCGTGATTGATTTTAGAAGTGCTTTCACTATGTCTCTGTTATTTCTCTCTTTCTGGTGAAGAGCTATCACAGAATTGTGTGTCTGGATGAAGACGGTGGTTTCTTACATCTATTTCAGCTTGTCTTCTTTCTTCCCAAATGTACCAGCAATCTTACTTTTAACCCCCCAAAAAAGTCATTTCCAGCTTCGAGTACACAATTAAAATTGCTCTAACTCCTTCTGAATTGCTGGACTAATATTTAACAAACGCTTTTCAGCTGATCACCACATTTTTAGTACCAAAATAGAGCTATCGCCACCTAAACATATACGAAGCAGCGCAAGATGTCTATAAGGAAGGCTAGGCGCTATAATGTCACTGTCTAGTGACATATAAACGAATATTATTAGTAAAAATAGCCAATAAAGAGTCACTTTAACAGAGATGACGAGTCTGTCTCTAATTGACAGAGTGTTATCAAGAGTATTGAGAAAAAAGCTTAAACTTTAATATCTACTATTCTATACGCGAATTAACCTAGATTTTCCATCGTGTACAGAATACAGTAGTATGATAAAGAAATTGAGGGTGACCAAGAAACTGAGCTGAGGGCGTTCACTGCCATCCTCCTCCCAGTTCAAAGATGTGGACAAATAATGATTTCAAGCTACTCAGAGTAGATACTTAGAGTAGGTAACTGCGAATCACTAAAAGCAACAGAAATATCATTATCACCGCTACCCCAGCACTGCCTTTTTTGGGGAAATTGCTCCCAGCCCTTCCCCTCCGCCCTACCCTCCAATATCAGCTCATACTCGCCAGACTAAATTCCCTCCCAAAAAGTCTCAAAACACCAATAAAAAATACGACTCAACGATCAAAAGGCAACCACACAGCAATCCCCCACCAATCTCGACCATCACAAACTCCATCATTCTTTTCTCATACCCACTCCCATGATTCATTTCCATTGATAATCAACAAGAGATCTCCGCATAAGACCATAATTTTGAAGTTTGCTAGAACCTGCACAAGATCGTAACTACGGTTGAGGTCACTCACTCAAACCCTTTCAAAGAACAAGAACGGCCTCGAATCCCGAGTCGCTCTTTCCCTTTCTTTTCGACTCAAAGGGCAGGTTCGACGGGAGGTTCCATCAAAGTTAGAGTTCTCGACTCAATTTCTATGTTGGACTCCAGCAGCAGTCACCAACAGAATCAAACCAACCCAGAAGAAGGAAAGACCTGGCAATCACCGCATGTAGTGAGAATTATAGCTTTGATATTATCATTTGTTTTAGAGACAGAGTGGAAAGTTCCCAAAGGAATATACAAAGTCCATCCATCCATAATCCACAACCAGCTTACCCCCCAAGAAAACGCCCACTAGCAGCCCAGGGTGTATCTCCTATGCCCAAAATAACCCACTCCATTTTGGTTTCTTCCATGAGAGAAAAAACGCCAAAATCATCATTCATACCACACAACACAACTAAGCCCCAAAAGCTGATAACTCAGTTCCTAACCCAAGACCTAAAACCCACGAGTAGAGATGAACTTCCCTACCACCAATTCCCAACGCCCCCTAGTCCCATCTGCATATCGGCCGCCGCCCCACCAGCCTGGGTATCCATCTGAAAGTCCCTCACAAGATCATCCCATCCCTCCCAATTGGGGGCTCCATCCATGCCTTGCATATCCAGATCCAGTAACGCATTATCATCCATAAGCCACGGGGTAGTCTGCTGCATCTGAAGCTGCTGCTGAATCTGTTCGGGACCTAGCATCCCCATTCCCACAACCTGCGGCGGCATAGCTGGCTGCGCCGCTTGTTCATGGTGCGGATGGTAGACCGGATTCGTCTGCGGCTGCGGTTCTTGCTTAATCGCATCCACGTTGCCGATCGGGATATGCGTGAAACTCGGCAGCGGTCCCCCATAACTCGTGGGCTGAGGCCGCACGTGTTCCCGCCGAATGCCCAGTTGCAATTCTCCTCCCCCTGGTCCCCCTCCGAGATTCATGTTCTCCTCTCTCTTCCTCCTAGCTTTACTCATTAGATTCTTCAATGGCTTCCAGAGCATACCACTTCCACTCTTGCCACCCCCACCGCCCCCACCAGTCCTGACCACTTCATCCCAATCGCCAAATACACCATCGAGAGCGCGCCATGCTCGCTCGACTATTGCAGAGTTGGGTCGTATAGTTAACTCACCAAGTAGATAGGCGATGGCGTGCCATTGGATGTAGGTTGCGAAGAGCCAGCCCCATTGCTTGGTGCTGCTTTCGGCCTGGAGGACTTGGGAGATCTCGAGGATTTCAATGGACGACATGAAGAGGCGGTCACGAGTGTCTTGGGAAAGGTTGCTTGCTCTGCCGGGTTGGGTGAGGGGGTGGTAGAGAATGAGTGTTATCTGTGTTTGGTTTGTTAGTTTTCACTTTCACGATGGGGGCCAAGTGACATTAAAGCAACTGTGGTGGAGGGTTTGTGATGTGACAGTCTCGAGAAAATTATGAGGACTAACCTTAGCCATAATAAGCCTCGCAACAGTAGCAGCAACCCAATAAAGAGGACCCGCATCCTCACAATATTGAAGGTACTTCTCCTCGATATGTTTTGCACAGTCCCGGACCATTTTCTCCTTGTCTTCAAAAGTAATTACTGGCAATAACTTGCTGCACGGCGTGAGGCCAGGAGGAATATATGATATTTTGCGGGAAAGACTGCAAATCTCGTATCGAATTAGGCAAAAGGTCATTTCGGAAACTCCTGGCTGTGGTCTAGGCATCTCGGTGGCATTGGGGTCGAGATCTTCATCGTTACATGAGGTGGGGAATTCGGTGTCGAATGTGTGATCTAAAATACTTGGGTCTGATCCGTGGTCTTCTGATGCGCGAACGTCCAAGGTACAAACTTGCCCTGAAGTTTTGGCGTCAGCTTTGCAATTTATATGAACTCGGAAAAAAGTTAAACGAATCAAAAAATGCAAGACAGGACAATGAAATACGGAGAACTGGAATTCTCATCACTTACACCACAGGCGACGCCGCATCTCAGTATCAAATGGCGGCAGGCCAAATTTCTCTCCGTCACGATGTAAACCAAGAGATTGTGCAATGCGAATAGCAAGACCCGTCATAGTCCATACAAATCTTGTGTCGTCGTGCCGCCGAACACAGACCAAAAACAGAATAAAAGCTTGAACGGTTACAATTTCATTGGTATTCAGTAGACCTGCTCTGGCCAATGCTTGCTCGGTAGCAAATCGATATTGTTTGAGTAGAGTTGCTTTTGAAATTCCAAAGTTAGATTGTACTTGATCCGCGTTCATGGATGTGATGGTAGCGAAATATATTGAGAATATCAAGGCCTCGGTACTTTTGCTTAAGTTGTTTAGATTATTCTGGACTTCTTTGATAGTTTTAGTCATAGTTGGCGCATGTAGTATTTTTACTAAGGGGTGCACATTTTCCAAAAATGTCTGCCAGTAGAAGGGTATTTGAGAAGGCAGTGGATGCAGACTTTGGAGATCTACATCATTGCTACTGTATCCCATGAGGAAAGCTTGGTGTTTGTTATCTGTGATTATATCGTGTGGGATGATCGGTGCATCAGAGTCTGAATCCAGATCTTGATCATGGAGCATTTCTCGTATTTCGTCAACCTCGTCTGTTATTTGACTCCAAAAAGGATGGGAGACATAGCGGCTTTTTCCTTCATCGAAGACCATTCGGCCGATTCCTCCTTGCCTATCGTTTTTGCCGAAGGCGGTTTTGGGGGGGCCTTGTCCAATTTTGAACACCTTTGTCATCCACTCTTTTTTACTTCGAGTGCCTTCGTCTATGCCCACTACTCTGAGCTTATATGGTTTGGAGGTTGGGTCGGTATTCGAAGAAGATTCGCCCTCTCGATGGGGAGGGGAACTTTCGCTATTTGGCGAGTGTTTGACTGCCTCGACCTCGACCTGTCCGGAAAGTTCCTCCACTACCCCCTCCAGCCTTCTCAGTCTCTTCAGCAGCTCTGCCTCTCGTTCACTGGTCTGCTTTCCGCCGACTTTTGGGCGTCGCGGGGCTCTTCCAGGCGCGGGAAACACGCATGCTGCACCGGAACCAGCCTTGACACAATTCGAGCATGGCTCCTTCTTGTCACATTTGACTTTTCTACGAGAATCAGCCTTGCTGTCTCTGCCTCTTCTTGTCTGGACCAAACCTGCTTACCTGCGACGACAAGTTACGCAAGACCTCGCAGTAAGGGCGTGAGGAGCCGAATGGGAGGCTTTTCTCTGCTCAGGACTCAGTCCATGACCGGAGGGATCGGGTGGTTGGTCGGCACCTGGCGACGTTTCCGTTGAAGCAGTGGGAAACATGGGAGGGACAGTAGTGGAAGGAGGGATGGATTGTGCGAGCATGGTTCTGTGGTGGTGGTATTTCGTAATCACTTCCTCCTAAATGCCTTATTCATCTGGGCGTAGGGAGTATCAAACATGTGAAGTGAACGGAAGGGGATATCTTGGTGTTGTATGTTGTAATTAAGAAAGAATTTAGGTCCAGCTGGTAGGTGGAGAGTCTTTGAAGCCTTGCGCGGGACCGATCCACCGATCCCCTTGTACCCGACATCTGACAACCACCTGCAGGTGGAAGGCTCAAAGGCTCAAAGGCTGAGGTCAACGGCCAGCCGCGGGGTTTTCTGTAGTCGCCGCCGCTTTTATCACTAAACTCAGGTAGGTTAGCAAGCATCCCGGACTTGGATGGATTTAAGCCGAAAGCTCCATAGATCATCACATGACTCAGCCCAGAAGCTTCCAGACGGGAGAACGTCATTGCCTCCATCTTCTTAAAAACATCCACCACCGCCAACCTCCCTTCCCCCCTTCGAGTCTGTCAACACCCAACGCAAGATGGCATTCACAATGCGACAACCCCTACGCCTCGGCTCCACCATCGTGGTAGCTGCCTCCAAATCCGCCTTCAAATCTGCGCCGGTTCGATCATTTCACTCCAGCAAGCCCGCAAAGAACTTCTTTTCATCGCGAACCGCCACCCCCGTCAGCGCCTGGACCAAAGCTCGCAATGGCTTTCGACAATCGAGGGCATATCAGCAGCCAGCTGTCTCGCCGACCCCAAGTAATGCGACTTTACTGCAGAAGCTCGCTCTTGGAGGTGCGCTGGTCGGAGGAGGATTGGTGTTGACAAATATCATGTTCAATCGCGAAACCAGAGAGGATGGAGGGATGCCGGCATACGAGAGAGCGTATCTGAACGATACCTTTATGCATACTGGTTTGGGTATTGGAATGATCGGTATTGCTGCGAGATCGATGTTCCAGTCACCACTTGTCTACCGAATGATGGCTACCAACCCTTGGATCGTAATGATCGGAGGTCTGGCTGTCAGTGTTGGTACCATGATGGGAACAAGAGCTACCTCTCCAGACAAGTAAGTTGCGCCCGTATTTTTATTATCCTAAGCTTCTGCTAACATTTTGATAGCTATGTTCAGAAATACGCCCTTTGGTCTGCCTTCAACGTTACCCAAGGTGTCCTCCTCGCTCCTCTACTTTTCATGGCACCCCCAGCCATCATGGCTAGAGCTGGTTTATACACAATGGCGATGATGGGATCCATCTCTTTCGTCGGAGCTACTGCCAAGCAAGAGAAATACCTTTACATCGGTGGACCTCTCATGGCTGGTCTCGCAATCGTCGCAGTCTCCGGATTCGCCCCTCTCGTCCTCCCAGTCACCGCCGTACGAACCCTCGCATTTACCGAAAACATCTGGCTTTATGGTGGATTGGCAGTTTTCGGAGGATTCACACTTTATGATATCCAAAAGATTCTCGCACACGCCCGAATGGCTGAGCGAGGTCTTATCGCTAAGGATCCCGTCAACGAGAGTATCAGTTTGGAGTTGGATTTCCTCAATATCTTCATCAGAATGGTCCAGATCTTGATGATGCAACAGCGAAAGAAGTAGAGGGGGTTCAGCTTTCGGAGGGGTGTGCGATATTTTTTCTTTGAATACCATACATTATAAGGGAGTTTAGGGGTGGGTCGTGTTTTCTTGCAGAAGTGGATAATCTCCTCTCTCTCACTTGTAAAATAAAAAAACATTTGTAAAATCATGTTCCCGATTCCCAATTTTCATTCGTCCCGGTGAAATGCTTCGTGAAATGCCTCGTGGATGGAGTCCTCCTAACGTGTAACCACTCCTGACTAAAGTAAAGTGTACTTATGACGCATGGTTAACGGTTTGGAATGCTTCTAGATTTTGAGAATGGAACATACTTAGCTACGCTAGATAAATAGGGCTGCCCGCTACGTAGGTAATTCCAAATCCCGAGACTTTTTTTTTGTTGCATGTCGCACTCTGGCAACCCCCGGGTACCTACGAGTACATGAGGTGAATGAAGTGTGTAGCGTGTCGAGAGTCCAGGAGGAACCCGTGGTGGCTGGCTACCTAAATGCGATGTGCAACAAAACCTCAAAGGGGATTTGGAGTGAAGTTTTGTCGAGAATGAGATTTAATATTCCAAATCAATGGGAGCTTTTAGACGAGTGCGATGTGCAACAAAAGGAAACCGAGGTACTGTTTCGCTTCACCAATTTTGTTTACCTTACCTGCGTATCGGTCTTCGCTTTTCTAATTACTTTAACTAATTTTTATCTTTGGAAGGATACGACGTGCAACGAAAGTGAGATTGAAAGTTTATGGAAACAAAATTTCTCTTGAGAATTCCAAATAGTTTTGGATATTTGAAATAGTTCGATGTGCAACATAATTACTGAGTAGCTTCCTTTATTATTTTCCATTGGTTCCAGCGTGTTTATTATCGTGTGTTAGTCCTGTTTTTACGGGATTTCCTCTGTCCTTATATCTTTATCAAGACCCCTCGTTCCTACTGGTTGTATTTTTGGATTGTTTATTTTAATAGGCAGCCGGTTATAGCACAGGTCCGTTATAGCTAGTAAATACCCAGTCTACCTCCCTTTGACAAAGATTCCATACTTTTATAACTCAGCTTTTGAGAAATTTGGAATTTTACAATTGTTTGGAATCATTGTAGCTTGAAAGGTGGCGGGGTTGAAACCTCAAGATCTGATTTGTCATTGGCAACAAGGGGTTGAAAGAGCCCCGGAACCCCTCGATGACGCCTTGACGCGATGCTCAATTCTACATAAACCTCTCCTCCATCCCCCGTCACCATCTCTCAATCCATACCATTTTCAAACTACCAAAACTACTCAACCGCACTTCTTCCCTACAAGCCATAAACAAATCAACACAGAAACCACCACATTCAACAATCCCCCGAGCAATTTCAAGCTGCCACTCACACTCACCCCCCGCGCCCTTCTCCTCTCCATCTTCATCTTCCTCCTCGCAATGACAACCACCATGCCCACCTTCCTCTCCCGCCTCCTCCGTCCCTTCACAACCAGCACCTCCCTCCGCCTCGCCCCCGACTCCTCAGCCTCCACCCTCCCCGCCGGCGCCCAAAAAGCCACCATTGCAGCCGGATGTTTCTGGGGCGTAGAGCACATGTTCCGACGAGAATTCAAATCCCGCGGACTCTACGACGCACGCGTCGGTTACATCGGCGGGAACACCAATTCTCCCTCTTACCGCGCAGTATGTTCCGGTGCAACGGGACATGCGGAGGCGTTGCAGGTCGTGTATGATCCGGAGAAGGTGAGTTATCGGGAGTTACTGGAGTTTTTTTATCGCATGCATGATCCTACGACTAGTAACCAGCAAGGCCCGGATCGGGGGAGTCAGTATCGGAGTGGGATTTTTTGGCATGATGAGGGGCAGAAGGCGGTTGCGGAGGAGGTGACGAGGAAGGTGAATGAGAAGTGGTGGAAGGGGAAGGTGGTTACGGAGATTTTGGAGGCGGGGGAGTGGTGGGATGCCGAGGATTATCATCAGAAGTGAGTGTTGCGCTTTTTGTCCGTTGAGAGAGTAGATAAGTTGTCGAGCGGTTGCTAACATGTCACTAGGTATCTTGACAACAATCCAAGTGGTTACGAATGCCCAAGTCACTTCTTGAGAAGCTTCCCATCTCTGGATTAGAGGGGTTGTTCTATGGAAGGTACATG
This sequence comes from Hymenoscyphus scutula, assembly GCA_001399465.1. Classification (NCBI taxonomy): domain Eukaryota; kingdom Fungi; phylum Ascomycota; class Leotiomycetes; order Helotiales; family Helotiaceae; genus Hymenoscyphus; species Hymenoscyphus scutula. The sequence continues at coordinate 69,764 of LKTO01000091.1, forward strand.
GAGGGCGCGGACAAGTATGGGGAGAACATATGGGATTGATTTCTGAGATTGAAAATTGCAATTCAACTGGCGTAACAGGATCCTTGGGGGATCGAAATGGAGTTAATGATAAGATGACAACATACCTAAGGTTAGACGAATTCAACATTTTTCGCGAGAAATACAAAACATTTAAATTAAAAAATTTGGGTTTAATTTTGTATGTGGACAGTGTGAGTAATGATTAGACTAGAGTAGATCAATCGCCATTAATCTACTCTAACCCCTGAATTTTGGCCGTTGTTCTAATCACATTAATCTACAACAAAGGGCAAGCCGGGCGTCACATCGTATCGGAGGTAGCGCTTAGAAACCTCTCTTAAGACACTGTTAAGTTAAGCTCTCTTAACAGATATTTAAAGCTATAATATAGAAAGAAAAAGAACAGCACAAGAGAGGGGAAGAAGCTGAAATAAGGGTACTTGAAAGGAAAAGGACGAAATAATAATATCAACCTGAAGGTATTAATCTAATCCAGTTCAAACACGTTCGTTAGGTCAATATTTAGAGTAATGATTAATCCGTGCTCACGCTCTATGTAGAAAATTGTTACTGACGGTTGAGGAGGATGTGCAATTGGTGAGGTAGGTACGGAGTCCAGGGTGATCATTTCTTGTGATGTAGTAATTTTTTGCGGGGTGTGTTACGAGTTTAGTCTAAACGAATCTTTTGGCTCTTATTATGTACCTCATACTTGGAGCCAAAAAGCAGGCGAATCCGTCGTTAGCAAGTCAGAGAGTAGGATGAGAAGTAAGCTACTAAGTAAGCTGGCGAGTAAACTACCGAGTAAGCCAATAGGTCAGCCAGCGAGTAGAATGGTGAGCAAGCTACTAAGTAAGCTGGTGAGTAAACCACCGAGTAAGCTGGTGGGTTAGCGAGCGAGTAGGATGAGTTCAAGATTCTTTAACTTCTTCTCTTTGGGGGTCAATGCTTCGGATAGTGTGTATGACTTCAGTACTCACCTTATTGAGGCTAAAGAGGGAAAAGAAAATCTTAGCATTACGACATGAATCTGAATCACATGTATTTGGCTACCTTGTTGTTGTTCTGTTGCAAGTAGCTACAGTTGTGTGCGATGTACTCATAGGCGATGCTTTGGCGAATTGGGGGGAGGCACAACCTCCAGGCATAATCGCAAATGATCAACTCCCTCAAAACTGGAAATCTTCAATTGCTGCTAGAGTCCGATTAGAGAGTGGTATATTTTCTTTATGTGATGACCACGTACCATGCCTGCAAAAAATCTTTTTTTTTGTTCAAGGTCTCCGTGTCAACTACAAATCACATTTCAGATAATCTCCATCCCCGGGCTCACGTCCTCCCTCTTCCTTGCTTCGACAAATCTGAAGTTTGTGACAGTCCAGTCGCTGAAACAGAATTGTGATTAGTTCAGTTCATGAGGAGAACAGTCTACGCGATCCATACCTGAGATCGATCATGCCTGGGAAGGAATCGACATTCATTTTCTCAATGCCCTCCGCAATTTCCTCGAGAGTATCATAGCCTACTAAAAACATAATTAGCAACTGAGGAATATAGATTGGGGGCAAACTTGCCGTTTAGAGAGTGCTCCCTGGCAAGCTTATGAGCTTGCGGAAATTCTTTCATTGTCTTGTTGAGAAGGGCTTCCGACTCAACCCAGTTCGATTCCTTGCCCGCGAACTTCTTGAAAATGCCACCAGCAGCCTGTAAAGTTTTCCCCCTTCGTTCCTGACAAGAAGCGACTGTGAAGACAATATCCTTTTCATTACTGACATCCCCAATTCTTCCACTACTACGAGAACCTCTTGTACGCCTGTAAGAAATACAGTTGCAATTGTCCCCAGTGTGTCATGAATGCAGTGGCAGGGGATCAAAGTAGCTCCCACCCATTCTTGCGCCTTGATTGCAAGTCTATACAGCTGCGCCCGGCCCCCAAATTTAAATCTCTTTCCAAGACAACCACTTCCACAAATCAAGATTTGCGGAAATATCGCTGGGAATTTGGTATTACATTGGCCACAAGCAAAGCTGTACAAAGGAGCGAGAGCCGAATAGTGATTGAGGCAACTGAAGTTTCCGCCGTAAAGCCAGAATGTGTCTACCGATGGTGAGAAGTAGTTTCTGCCGTAGGCCAAAGCATTACCCAAATAACATACTGGCACGAAATACCTTTGGTGAAGAGAAATGGCTGCTGCTCGGCCTTCCTTGCAGCTCTTGACTATCGCATAAGCTCTCGAGCGATTGTGAGCAAGACCTCTTTGAACCACTGGGCCATAATGTACAAGATGTACCGCGGGCTCTAGGCAAGCACATCGCCAAATTTGCCTTAGACAGTTAGTAAAAGGGTTCAATTCGAGTGCGGGATATAACTTGCCGACGTAATTCAGGTGGAAGAGCATTGAACAATGGGAACTCGTGCACCGAGACGGACTTCTGAGGGTTGTCCTTCTCGTTCAACTTGACCATCTTGCGAGGCGGCGATGACAGGGTTTCCTGCATTTTCATCAGTTGTAGTTGGCCGGTGTTTTCGGATGCCATTGCGACGATGGAAACGGTGATGTCGACTTGTGATTCCAAGGATGATGGGTGGAGAGGAGATGGGCGACGCTACTTCGAGGGCAAGAGGGAAGTAGACGTGACATGGTCCGAGCACGTGCCGAGCACACTCCTGCAAAGCGCGGTGTCACCTGATTGCAAGAGTCCTTGTATTCCAGGTTACCTACTGGTGGCGTCTCGCAGCTTACTCATGACTTGTCCATAACACATTTTTCACGAGTGGGTAAGCCAGAAGGAACCCACGAGCAACCCACGAGTAGCTTACGAGTTAATTACGAATTACGCAACCTTAAAATTTAGAGGCGAAAAAGAGTTTCACAACTTTGTGGTCCACCAGGGCGTGTTTCTTGAAATCAGTATCAGTCCTATCCTCTATGGTATGAACTAACTCAACTGGCTTTTACCCTCCTCGATGTGGAACCTCACTTGATTCAAAGATAATAAACCTCTGAAATCATTCCGGATATCATGTATTCCTGGTATCTACAACCCCCTCATCATCATCAATGCAAACCAAAAAACAAAAGGCTAAGAAAACCCCTCCATCAAACGCCCAATACCCAAAAGCAAAAGCATCCTCCTTCATCGCAATGCATCCCGAATTTCCAAAGCCTCATCTAAGAGTCCAATGCGCGTGCCTAATACTCTTCTCATCTTGTACCCCCGTGCCCCCCTTCCTCAATCCCTCATCTAAATAACATGCACATTCCCAACCACCAAACCTCCACTCTCAACATGGTACCGCCTCCTCAACCCAATTCCCCTACTCCTCCTAAAAAGCTCCTCAACCTCCTCTCCTCCACGAACCATAACCATACAAATAGGTGTCTGCCGATACAACCCCCCAGGCGTAATTTGTTTCCGATCCAACAGCGGACGAAAAAGTCCACTCCCTGCCCCAACTGGATATCCATCTTGTTCCCCGGGGTAGTCATTATCAATAACAATCACCAATTTCAGACTCGATGCTGAGGGCGAGTAGCTTGGTATATTTGCGAGTTTGTCATGGAATGTACAACCGCCTCTTTGAATGACGATGACATCGTGGAGACGGGGTGCGTCGTCGGGCAGTTTACCCGTGCATGCTTGGCCTGCGAAGTAGATGTTGGTCCATATCAAGGGATCGGAACTGGGGCCTTGAGCGGGGTCTGGGGCATCGGGGACGTCCAGAATGGCTGCTGCGCCGAGGCCGATGGGTGCGATGGCGGGGAGTTTTATAGAAGTGTAAGTAGGTTGGGTGGAAGGCTGTGGGAGGAGAGTAGCGGCTGGATCGCGAAGAGCGGAAGTTACTTGACGGAGGAGAGAGGAGAACATCCCCTTGTATTCGGATGCTTTCCCGGAGGTGGAGAGGGAGTTTTCTATTGCTATCGACGGGGCTTCTTCGAATAGGTCTTCATAATCATCATCGAGATCTTCATCGTCGTAGTATTCCTCTTCGCTCCCAGGTGTGCTTGATGAGTGGTTAACGGGTGTCTCGTTCTCTAATTGAAGAACTATGTCAAGCATGATGGATTCTCTGACTCGCTTGAAGTTGGGGTCTGTCATATCTCCTATGACTTCTCTCGATATGAAGACTTGCTCATCTCGACCTAGTGGCATGTTGGCAATATTCCAAACTCGCCATGAGTCTGCTATCGGTCCATCGAGAGCTCGAAATGGAGATGGTGATTCGTAGATCATCCCAATGCGTAGCCCTGAAAGACTCTTCACAAGAATTCCCTCGTTCAACCTAACAAGTCCTTGAGGTCCAAACGTCAAGAAGCCAGGCTGTCCAGTTGTGGAGGTTGTTGCGGTGCTTACAGGGAATTCAATGGTAAACGTATGGCCAAGAGGAAGCTTCTTGCAAAACCCATTTGATGGCATTAACGAGTTCGGAAGTGTCCACGGATAGTAAGTGTGATTGTGAATAACGGGAGCAACCACTTGTCCCTTCACGACGTGATATTCTGCAGGTAATAGTTCTTGCAGAGCTTTGTTATTTTTGGGTTTGCTAGGCGCCGTTGGTCGAAAGTTTGGAATTTTGTGTAGACCAATTAGACTTGACGCATGAAATACATCTGATCTTGCCGCTGTTGCAGATATTGAGAATGGAAGGGGCGATGGCGAAACAGGGCAGGTATCCCTTGGCTGTTTATCCCAGTGTGGTTGAACGCTTTTGGTTGATGGTATTTTCTTTCTAATTATGGTGGACGGTTTAGTCTTCGGTATGATCAGTGGGTGGCCTTCGGTTGTGAACACATAGGCAGCGTCAAGCGAGTTTAGCGGATGTTCAGGGTCGAAAAGGAGGTAAAGATATTTTGCAGTTTCTCCGAGAAAAAAACTTTCCATTCGGTCGCTTTTCTCGCCTGTTCGTACGTCCTGTAGCCCAGCCCATCCACACTTGGTCCAACATCGCTGTTTGATATCCCCAATCACCATCTCACCAACATGCAGATACCATGGATCTTGAGTAGCTCGATATAAGTGATAATTGGATTCAATGAATTCTGGGCGACCGGGCCACCATCCGAGACCCCCTTCAACATGGCCATCTCTTACGGACCATCGCTCGGGCAAAGCTGCATATCGGGTCCATAGAGCGGTATATAAAAGATTCGTCTCAATCGCTTCTTCGACTTCTCCGGCAAGCGTCAGGAGGCCAGGATAATAGGCACCAAGACTATCAATCCAGTATGCTTGTGGTGATCCGGTTGTCAAATGAACATTCACATAATGCGGGTGGTGTATTCCACTGTACAAATGACGCTTAATTGCTGCATGGGCTTCGTTCCAGGCGGCCAGGAAGGCATCGGCGGAATTTTCTTCTTCGGTCAAGGGATTATAAATGGTGTTTGGGTCTAGCCAAGACTTGGATGGCTCTTGCAAGGGCATCGTTACGTTGGGCATATCGTGCCCTGAAAGAAGGATGTGAGTTTTCAAGGCGTATTCGAAAAAACTATCGATACCGGCGCCAATCCCCGAATAGGGTCCAATCCATTGGCCACTCTCAGAATCAACTCCTGCACCGAGTAACCCAATGGCACTCCTTCGATCCCACACAGCCCAAAATGCACGTTTGGCAAGTTGTTCAAATCTCGGGTCATCTGTGAGTCGACTCAGGACTGTAAATTCAAGCACTAAACTTCCAGCTCCTGCACTACATGTTTCCGTGATTTCAGGAACTCCATCCTGAAGAAACTCTTCAAAGTTCAACGAATCCTTGTTTAATGGGGAATTATGATAGAAAGGAATTCCGTGCCGAAGATTGACTCTTGGGTAGGGCATTCCTGTCGTCGTATAGAAAGCAGGTAGAAGTCGCTGTGCAAGATCCAGGGCCAGTCGTAACAACTGGCCATTGTACTGGAACCCATTTGGCCATAGAATTGCCGGCACCTCTCCCTTTGCCAGCTTCTTCTTCTTTGCAAATCGCACCAGTTTGGGGGAATACCCATCAATGGGCAGTTCCCCGACAGCAAATAAATGGGCGCTCAGTAGTCCCCCTACACCCCTTATGACCGTTTCGAAGACCTGGACTTTACTATCCACGTCAAACCCTCGCGCTCGCAGCCCTTGTCCGGATGGCCCGCTTGTTCCGTCCCCATATTGTATTACAAGCGATTGTATGCCATCTTGGAAATCGCGCAGCGCCTTTGCTCCCGTGTTCGTCTGATCCGGAGGAGCGGATGCGAGTATAGCCAACGTCGAAAGGCTATCGATCAGGGTGAGGGAATAATTGCCCAAAACATCGTTCAGTTCGACATGGCGGGGGTTTTGTTGGTCGCGAGTTAAGGGTACACAGGAAACCGGTCGCAACTAAGTGCAATTGTGAGCTATTGCATACAAAACAAAACAAGCAGAACCAACCTCGTCCTCCGGGAATGCGACGGTCATGTAATTATCAAATCCATGATAAAACATCGACACTGTTTCCTGCCTTAACTCTGCAATCCGCGCCTCGGACATGGCAGACACGGAAGCCGCCCATATTGTCCATATCGCCAGCAAAACCCATGGTTTTCTGTACAAGGCTGTCTTGCGGCTGCTTGCGCCTAGCCAGCCTCCTCGCCATCGCAATGGCATCACCGATGAGTGTATATGGCGGAAGGCATGTGAGCTCGAGATGATCAAGTCCACCAGCCTTTTCACGAGGATTGAGGGTGTATGAGGGGTCGTTTAAAGCAGTCTCGAAACTGCTAAAAGATCCAAAGTCGCGAGGTAGCTGGTGTTTTGTTTTCCTATGAAACGATGGCGATTATTTAGTTGAATCTGTCTTTACTTGTACACTCAACCGGAAATATCCCGCCTCGGCCTTGGCATGACCAAGTATATTTTGGAAATAGTCAGCAACTCATCCTCGTCCACTTCAACAATACATAGTACAAATACTTTCTCTATCAACGAATTTATCGAAATATCCAGCTACTTAAATCAATGCGGTACGGTTCATATCTTTCGATAGATTCACGAAATGTCAAAAGGTGGTCACTTTTGGCCAGGGCTGTTTTCATCCGATCTCCATTCCACAAAGAACCTCCCTTCGGATCAATCACAACTGCATAATCTGCCGTACTCTTTCTTTATACGCACACCAGTACAACAACACCATGAAACCAGATAAATCCGGTGGACGGCGGGGAAATATCTTCGGGGAGGAAAAAAACCCGGCACAACTTCTTCTAAACCATATTCTCCTCTCCCTCTACGCCTTCTTCCCAAATTTCCCTAATACCACAAGCAAGAGAAGTCGGTACCATCCATCCGAGTAGCGAAATAGCGAGAAGGATTTTTGACTTTGATTGTGGGCTTTTGTGTGTTTTTGTTGAGTTTTCGGAAACATCATCGCACCTATGGTTCTATGTTAGCAAGCATTCAAGCCCCCATTCCAGAGATCTACAGAGTTTCGTACCAAGCGTCACCATCATGTTTTCTCGTTAAAATTGGTCAAATGGCCATCCTGGCGAATTCATCCTCTCGGTCCTGGCTCATAAGATCAGTACATGTTCTGCCTGTCTCCTTCAAGTGTTGAGAAAGACAGAAACTTACAGAGCTGTGCACTCGTGGTCCCGAACAGACGTGTTCACGATTTTCGGTTGAGTGCCGCCTCTTTTCAAAAAGGATGGGCACTCTCGATGATTGTCGATGGTCTCTTTCTCTCCCTGCTTTTGCTTGAAGGGTTCGCAAAAGTTGATTGTGGTGATGACGCTGTGGCAATCCACGCAGTAGATCTCTTCTTCGTGACACATTCCTTTCTCTTTGGATGTAGGCCCGGGGGAAAGAGTTTGCGGCAATGTGTTTGATTCTTGGGGAACTGAGTTCTTCCCTTCTCTGGTATTTCCTTTGCGTGGTTCGAGAACTGAACGATACCGGCGGAAGGAGATGCGTTGATGGTCGTTGAAGCAATTCCACCGGGAATTCCAGTCTTTACATATACCCCAATGACCCTGCCTAGGGAGCTTTCGAATGTTTCAACCTCATCATAGTTCTTTGCGATGTCTTTATTAGGTTATGAATCATCAAGCTTTGTTGAGACTGTCACGAACTGCTGGTCAAAGCATGTCGAGAGGGTTGATTCGAGTTGAATCAATTCATTATGAAAGACTTTCGGGTTTTGCGGTTCTCTGCCTGGGGAGCCTTGTCCCTGGCCAATACGAGGAGGCTAGAATGTAGGGGTTTGAAACAAATCCTTTTTTTGGACAGTTAAACGTTGCGGGGTGCTTTGTTTTTCTTTCTCACTCAACCCATATCGAAATCATCTGGTTTCTAACTTTGAAAAAAGAAGCCGTTGGAGATCCTGGTGGCTTTGTTACCAACTTGTCTGGTCATAGAGTCCTCAAAAATCTCCTGCTATGGCTGTGACGGAACACGGTCTACCTTCAAAGACGACACTTTGAAACCCCATAGATTCGATAATGCAACAAGGAGAAGTCAGCTTGGAACTTATGATGATCATGATATTTCACCCACATCCCCCACTCCAAAGAAAGGGCTCGGTGCTCTGGGGCCTCTTTGTTAGCGAGGTGTCGCCAACCCCTTTCTTGAAAGAGATGGATGATTCCCACCATTGCTTTCTCACGTAACAGCCATCTCACCATCTCATGGTTTCATCTCTTCTCAGAATCTCATATACGTCGAACAGTTCAGCCAATCTTCCGTAACCTCTCCAAGAGCTCTTTGTGATATTTCTCTCGGTCATATTTATTAAATTTCTGGGCGGAAACTGGGATTTCAATGATTGATTAATGATTAATTATATTAAGCACACGCCATTAATTTCATCTCATTTTTTCCACTGATAATTGGTCAATAAAGTAGGTTTTCTAGAAAAATGAAAAATGAAAGACTCACTGGTAATTTCCAGTCACCGTATCAGAGAATATTGTTCTTCTTATTGCAGATTGGAGTAGAATGTATTTCAACAGTATTATTTGATTTGATAAATACCGATAAACCAGGCAATTCATGACCTCCCTGTGTGTACCAAGGCTATGCATAGAACCAAGCCTCGAACATACTGATTTTACGCAAAAGATACCTTCGTATCGCCCATAAAAATGAGTAGAGTATCGCCACATCTATCTCAAATTTACCCTCACAGTGATATTCTCGACCAGGCCATGTGTCTCAACGCACTCCTGGAGACTCGGACAAAACTTCCCCCCCATACTCTCAATTACCTGGCACCTTTCCTCCATAGTAAGCGCGTTGCGTAGGTTGAGTGTAAGTCCTACGTTAGGTTTTCGTTCCCGAATCCAAGCGCCACCACTTTGAGGGAAACAAACATCTATGTTGTTGTGAACATCTGGTTAGACACAATGCGTGATATCGTCGCACCAGGTATATTCCGTTTCCTGCCAACGAGGAGGGGGAGACCAGAAGCTAGCTCCATACGTTCTTAAACGAGTACAAAAAATATACTTTTCCATCTGATCGGAGATATTACGCTCAGTGTCATGAAAGCTGTCAACCCTAATATGTTCTAGCTTAACAGGTGAAAATTCCTTTATCCAAACTCCTCCGTTCTGCCAGCACGCAACCTTGTTGTCTCGGCGGTTATATTGCTGGGTTGGTTTGAATGGTTCGTCGTCAGGCTCGTCGTCTTCTCGGAGAAATCAAATGAGGGACCAATGGGTGCGGGATTTGAAGTGGGGGAGGCTGTGCTGTTGGCGACGAAAGGGAAACCATGAAAAGTAGGGCTGTAATCATGAATAAAAGTGTGCCGAAAATGAGATAGAACCGTCGCGGTAGTTGGCTGGGGTTGCAACGACCAGTGCTGGGCTTGTTCCTCGGTCTAGTCATAGTTTCGCTTCCTTTGAGATATGGAGATCTTGATAGAGGGAGGTCTCGAGGATATCCGGTGGAGAGAGGAGTTTGAAGGAGTGGGTGTTGTATGGTTCTCTGGTTGATAGAGGGGAAGTTGAATAAATGAGATTATTGCAGCAATAGGTAGGTGCACACGTCCGATACCTGGATAAGAGTCCCCACTTCACTGGTTCAACAGGAACCAGTGAAATTTGCATTTATTCTTATTGCAGAGTTGATTCGGCGACATATACCTCTCGGGGCTCTGCATCTTCTTCACTGTAGCACCATGACATTGGAGAACTCCTCCAGCTCTGCAGAAGCCCTTTTCCATAATGTACAATATCTTCCCCAGATTTCAAACCTAGTGCCACAAGGGGCATATATGCCTGTCGGTGCTCTGCAGAAGGCGTGTAACAAAAGCTCCTACCCCGAATAGTGCTAGTGCTCTCTGCAAAAACGGCTGACAAACCAAGTTTAGTCGAGGTTCAAGACACATACCTTTGATCAGAAACTGCACAATTCACCAGATATGCAAGGACCTCACCTTACCGGAGGTATCCTGTAAACAAAGCAATCAACAATCCAAACTTCTTCGTAGCATCCTCGTAGCCGCATTGCAGTATCTCTTATAAAAAAATCGTGAATACCATAGCTCTCTGGTATGTTTCAGTCACCAATTTGCTTATTGGTCAATAAATCACTTTATTAACCAGTATCTCGGACTTTGTGGACACATTAATTTCTTCACTAATTAAAATTAAATAAAGTCATTCCAACTTTTATCTCAAGTATTCTAATCTTTATATGCTCGGGTCCCATTTGGAATTTATACACACGCCTGCCTAAGTAGATAAGGGACTAAATACAGGGATTAAAACTACCCCTTAACTAGAAATATATCCTCTTCTTAACTATATTAATGAAATCATCAGTTCCTCTCGTAGTACCTAGTTTGTACTTCTTTCCTACCTAGAAGGAGATAAACGTTGTAAACTACTAGCAAGTAAAAGTAGCCTTACTAGCTAGAAAAGAGAGGATTACTATAAATAGCTATAGCACTTAGGTATTAAATCTAAGGGGGAAACTCTAAAAGAGAAGCAAGATGACCAGAAAAGGTAGAAGGGGAGATTGGAAGATCTAGGAGAGAAAATAGGGTGCGGGAAAGGGGGTTCGTTAGCTGGGAAAAGACGGGCTATTAAAGAGTAGTTATTTAATTGGTGAATAAATAAATGTATTCACAAAGTCCAAGATATTGGTCAATAAAGTGATTTATTGACCAATACGGGAATTGGTGGATGAAACATACCATCTCTATCGTTTTTCAAAAGTTGTGAAAATGCATAGTTGGAATCATGGATTATGCAAGAGTCCTTACTCTCGTTCCATCTGGAGCTTTTGCTCATGAGACGCAGTAGCGACTTTCACATCGGTCAGGTGGTGAACACATAATCAGACAATCTTTGTTTCGGAGGATCTTGAAATAATGAGATCCACCAAAAGATCATAACTTCAGCATGGGACGAAGCTATCACTCTGCAAAGCAAGAACAGGGTGACCCTGATGCTGTATCCATTCATCGTAGTGTGGGAAAACCACCCCGCTGTGCTACACGCTCATATTAGCTAATTTAATAGAGTCCCGATGTAGTTGGGTTGGTTGTAGACCGGGAGCTGGTAGTAAAGTTCCTTTTTCCGAGGCTGGATTTAACCAAAACCTTGATCAACTTTCTGCCCATTACGATGGTAACGACTGTAAGAACCCGATGAACTGGAAAGCCGATGGCACTCTAAAAATCAATTTAACAGCCTATCAGATTCACCCAATGTCCCTCTACTAGCCGTTACCTAAGTACCTAGTAGAAAGTGCCATGTTCGATATTACTTTTTGTTTGATAAATTTTATATTTGGAGATTAGGGGAAGTTCTTGATACGCGAAGTTAAGGCATGCGATGGCTTAACCGGCTACACAAAAATAAGTTTACCTTCCTGAGGCCCATAAATCAACCCCTAAAAACAACAATTCCCTTGAAGAAATAGACATCTCCAATTCCCCGAAACAGCCCCAAATACGCCTAGAGTGAGTTGCGATATAAGCTTCCGTTCTTTCAAATAGGCGAGAAAAGTTTAGAGAAGTTTAAAAAAGTCTATGTGTTAAGATGATCCCCTCCCCCTCCTCCTTCTCCTCCTCCTCCTTCTCCTCCCCCTTTACCTCTTCCCCTCTATATATAGCGTTAAAATAACACTCTCTATAAGTAGCTATTAAGTACTCGCTATATAGCTTACTCCTCTTCTCCCTTCCCTTACTCTTTTCCTTTATCCTTTATATCTCTTATTCCTAGAATTTAGCTTCCTTTATTAAATCCACCTTCTCCCTCCTCCTCTTTATCTTCTATTACTTCTCTATCTTACTCTCCTCTCTCCTTCTCTTCTCCCCTACCTCTACCTCTCTCCTTCTCCTTACCTCTTTTCTTCTTATCTCCTCCTCCTCTCTCTATTATACCCTCTCTCTTCCTATTCTACTCCACCCTCTTCTCCCTCTCCCTCTTCCTCTCTCTCTTCCTCTTCCTCTCTCTCTTCCTCTTCCTCTCTCTCTTCCTCTTCCTCTCTCTCTTCCTCTTCCTCTCTCTCTTCCTCTTCCTCTCTCTCTTCCTCTTCCTCTCTCTCTTCTTCTCCCTCTCTTTTATCCTACTCTCCTCCTCTACCTTTACCTCCTCTTCTCTATCTTGTTATTATTATAGACAGGTAGTATATTATAATTTAATAAACTTTTAATACAAGAGACTAGCTTTATTAAGGTATTTATTAAAAACGAGGCAGATGCGCTCTTTACTTCTGTTGGAATGCAGGACTTTCAGGAGGGCAAGAGTAAAAAGACTTGAATTGCTTGCCTTGCTCTAGAAGAGTAGAGGGCACATATATAGAACTTTGTAATAACCATTTGCCGTATCCATCTACCGCGGCTAAAACTCTTTCCTATCCGTACGCCCGTCGGGCATGCGGATATCTCATAAGTGGCGTAATATAACAGATATCACCGTACCTATCAACAACTTCTATTTAAGTTGTCTACAATCTCCTAGAAATTAGGGGCGTTGTTACTATCTAGGAGAGTATTAATAATAATATGTTTTTTATATCAAGTAAGTTGTAGAGCTATTATTATAGTTGGAGAGCTATTTTTATAGTTGTTAAGAATAAACTTTTAAGGTATAGAATTTTTTAAACTATTTTAAACTTTTCTCGCCTATTTGAAACAACGGAAGCTTATATCGCAAATCACTGGAGGTAAAAAGTAGTCCTACCATCCCAAAACATAAGAAAAAGGTGAAAAAAACAATTTCGTGAATCCCCTACCTAAACTTCAATTGACCAACAGTAGGCTAAAGAACCAAGTATATCCACTAGCTAGTGTGGGAAGGGAGTCTAAGTGAAGATTCAGTTGACCGCAATGACTAGACAGCACGAGCACCTTCGTAGTCATCGTGGATTGCACCACACTTTGGGCAGTTATCGGAGTACTTAGTCATTTGGTATGGGTGACCGCACGCACAGAACCATTGATGGGTCTTGCAGTAAGGGCGCTTGCCGGTTGGACCACCCTTTCCATCACGGCAGTTTCCTTTCCCCTTGCCACTCAAAGGGCAGTGGTGCTTGGTGGACATTGCTCCCTTACCTATTTCTACGGTAGGAAAGAGATGGAGGTCTTTGTATGTTTGCGAAAACCTGGATCACTCGTTGGTATGTGCGTTGTTAGGGAGAGGTGAAATATTGAGATATGGACTTACTTGCTTGATGAGGGAAGACGAGAGGGTCTGTAGTAAAAAGCTGACTTGGTGGCTAGGACAACGAGCTAAATGGTTACCTTAGCGAGGAGGTGCCCCAAAGTCTTCGTGGTAGAGGTTTGTAGTATGGCTTGAGAGGTTCCGGGAGCTGGTGGTATGAGATAAAGAGTTGCAAGTAGTATCAGACTGTCCTAGAAAGTTTGAGATTTGGAGACGAGAGAAGACGGATAAAAAGGAAGAAGGGGCAACTATTTAAGAACCCCCAGGCTCAGTCAGGCTGGGTAGGTCTAGTCAATGTGGTGAACAAGCTAAACAGTATTTGTGCGAATGCTGCATTGTTACAACACACCATCATCAAGTGAATCTACCAATGAAGATGGTGGTCAAGTCTCATGAGTAGAGGCCAGGCCGTTGGGACATAGCAACCAAGCGGTGAAGGAGCAATGTCAACGCCTGGAAAAGATGGGAATGATCCCTATGTTAGAAGTGAAGGTAGCTTTAGGCCATTTGGCTGGGAGTTATTGGTCTCTTGAGGTAGAATAAAAACAAGCCAGATACCAAGTGTTGTTTTGATCAGAGGCAAGGTTCTAGAAAGTTTTTTCTTAGGACCACGAATACGAAGGGTTAATGAGTTGAGCATGACGGAAAAATGGAATTCCTACAGGGAAAGAAAATGTGAATTTCATACCATTCAATGACAAGAGTTCAAAGGGTGCTTTGTATTGCAGAAATGAGTCTACGACAGATGTAAAGTAGAGGGATGTGAATCCGGACAGGGGGGTAAAAGTTACAAGTCACCGTTAATTTGTGGATCGACCAACTGATGGAGTTTGACAAAAATGGATTTTTTACAAATGGACTTCTGCGGTGAATTTCAAAGAAAGAGTGACGGGCTGAAGTAAACAGAAACGAGCTGTTTCCTCACTTCGATTACGCGCAGATAAAGTGGTAAGCCATTAAAATCCCTCCAAATATCTAGTTGAGAATAGGTGTGTGGAAAGCGCGGTTATTTTGATAAAGTACTAGTGGGAACCAACTATAAGGGAGTAGAGTGTCCCGTAAGAGATATTATTAGCTTCGTATTAAAGTAAAACGGTGACCATGTGTATGTTCCACTAAGCGCGAGAAGTTGTCACACGTTTCTCAATTCAAAGTAAAATCAACTAGCTAAGATCATCGTCAAGGAAGCGAAAGAAAAGAGGTACATCCTTTTTATGGTCGATGTTGCTAGGAATCCTCTCTCTTCCTAAGTACCTTATAAATTAGTTATTTTAATAGTCATCTTATGTATTAGTACTTTTAGATAAAAGGAAATTATAGCGGAGGCAAGGAGTAATTATATATAGTGGAATCAGTTTCTTTCGCCTCTTACTTAAAGTCCAGGTATTTCACTCTAGTTATAACCATCGTTTGTATTCTTTAACTTAGCTGGAAAAAAGTTAAAGAGCGAATAATCGGCTGGTCAATTTTTATCAAAGTGTACCGTGTAGTAAAACCTATACTAAGAATTAAATAAGGCAATTATATTTGTTAAAAAAGAGCAGGTAGAAATTCTAACAAAAAAGCACGATCAGAAAAGAACACTTTTTTCAAATTCACATCTGGTTCTAAGGATTCAAAGTGGAATTACTATAATGACTACCTAACAAGGTACTACTCTTTCCTCCGCCGAAATTCATTACAGCCGTATGTATAACTAGCGAGAATATCGAATTTTATAACCTTACGAAAAAAAAGTAAAAATCAACCTACTCTGCTTTTTATAACTTAAGAACTACGCCTTTAAAGTCTAAGTATTATTAGTTAATTAGACTATAGAGTATTCTAATTTAGTATGTCTACTTTTTATTATATATAGATACGTTGTTATTTAGAAATACTAGAAAGTATAAAAAAGTTAAGGCTAGCGAAGCTAACTAGTTTTCGCGCTAGGTGTCTTAGTGTGCCACCGAGAGGTAAAGAGAGGTAAAAATCACTACTCTATACTCTATTATATCTTAACTTCTATATATCTAAAGCTTAAATCCTTATAAAGGAGTATACTATATAACTTTTAAAGTAAGTCTATTAAGTTTTTATTATATATAGAGGTCTTATCCTCTAGTAATAATAAGAAGAGTGAAAATTTATATAGTAATTCCTGTTCTATTTTAGAATATCTTCTAACGTGGTTTATCACCGAGCGGGCTATATCACCGAGCGGGCCACTTTCCTCTATCAAACCTCTTCAACATATAATTACTCAACTATAACACATTCAATTAATTAAACTACTTACAATCTGACGAGTTATTTAGTTCTACAGACTCTTGACAAGTTCGCACATTATGACCAGTCTTTCTACAAGTGCTACATCGTCGCCTAGAGAGCTGCCCCTCCTTTTGCCCACTCCCTTCAACGCGCTTATCGTGTCGAGCCTGCTCCTATACCTCCTTTTGAGCTAATACATCCTACGCATCCTCTATAATAAGTACACCCCCTTGACGGATCCAAGTCTTTTTAGCCCTCTAACGTTTACTAAGGGCTTCATTTGCCTAGCGAAGGGTCCGGACTTCAGCTAATAGTAAAGTCACCTCATGAGCTAATATCTCTGTACCTTTAGCTAATATAGCTACTGTCTTAAAAATCGGTGTTAGCGAGCTTCCTTAATAAAGTGCAATACGATTTTTGACTAGTGTAGTCTATAAGAGAGCTTCGGTTAGGTTATAAGGAGTCTAAGAGACCTATAGGTTAGTATTTATAGAGGGGTCCATAGGAGGTGTTAGAGTCCGTACCCTGATATCAAGCTTAGAAATGTGACGGTTCTGACCGCCACCCTACTGAGACCAAGGCCCTGGGAGGAACTCGGCTAATCAGAGGTGCCTTGCTTTGGCAGATCCCTTGCTTAGTTATCCTTGCTTGGTTATCCCTCGCTTAGCTCTTGGCCAAGGGCATGCGCTGGACGCACCTCATATATTTAAGAGCCTCTAGCTCCTAGGCTTTTGTCCTTCTCTTCTCTCCTCAGCTTAGAATCCTTGTATTTGACAGTTTCTACGATTCCACAACCTACACCGTGGGCCTTACGTACGTGTCGTCACAAGAAATGACTACCTGTAGATTAAAAGAGACTAACCCAGCTCTGTAAAACCTAGCTTTAGCATTTCGAGTTATTATTAACTAATTATAAGCTGCGTAGAAGGCTAAAAAGAACTTAATCTTATAATATAGTTGATATAAGCCTTAATAAAGAGCTTAATTTAACGTCTATACATACGCTTAAGAATACTAAAGTATTCTAGATTAAGTAGCTAAGTAAGATAAGACGAGTAAGGAGGTAGACAGAGAGTTATAATATTGTTAGCTATATAGTACTCTTGAAATACAGCTAATTTATAACTCTTATACTTATCGAGGACAAGTATTTAATATAAACCCTTTACCTAAGTAGTAAGTAGTATACTTATTAAAGTGTTATATCTATTCTAGGCCTGTCTTATTATTTATCCATCTATTACTTATAGGTTTAATAACCTAGTCGTCTAGGAGGCCTCCTTTAGTATACTAGCTAGAGAGGTTATATTTCCCTTAGACTACTAAAAACAGAGAGATTTTCTGTGAGGAACTGAATAAGTAGTAGAGTACGCAGACGTGATAGAACCATCAATGTTCTATTACAATACAGAATAATCGATGCTCCCCTCGTGCCTCTGGCTACCCTTCTAGTTATATATATCGGAACCCCTCGAATACCTCTTCCTATCCCTACACTTCCTGAAACTATCCACAGTATCACTAGCTTCGACCCGGTTACGGGTTGCTGTCGCATACCCTTCGCCCCGCAAAGACCCCTCTGCCAAGACCCCTGGTTGATCTAGCCACCTTAATCTCAGTCTCTCACATTTTCCCTCCTTCGCTATTAATATAAATAATCGCTATAGCCTATTCCCGATTACCTAGCTAAACTGCCTTGCCTCTACTACGGCGATCAGCGCGTGTAACAACTATAACTAGGCTAATAACGCCTATTATAAAGCCTGTCTTATTAAAGTTATAGAAATCATAGTCCTAGATCCTGTATTTTACTCTTATATTCTCTACAAGCCGAAACTATACACTAATTTACTTAGGATCTTCGTATAAGGCTCTTTAAAAGTTATAAACGCGATTAAAACGCATCTTTAATTATAGTTAACGTTGTATAAATCAATGTGCCTAGAGCTTTCTAACACGTCTCTCTCCTCGCGATTTAAGTATATAATTCACTATATCTTTAACACTAGTAAGCTAGGGCGTAAATCCTTATATATCTAAGTCTAGTATATATTAAATGATCGCTTCCTCTTCTATTTTAGTTAGCTTATAATAATTAGTAGTAGTTTCGTTATAAGAGGTTTAGCTAGCTATTCGATAAGTAAGAGTCGTTCTAGATATATTATAGAGGTTAGTAGCTTTTCGAATACTCATTTTTTAGGATAATCGGACTACTTCTATAGCTAGGATAATCTAGGCTTCGCTAGTATAAATCTGTATGATTTGTTGTAGAGAAATCGCGTGTCTTAGGCAGTAGGTATAGAAGTAGAGAAAAGCAGCCCGCTCGGTGATATAGCTCGCTCGGTGATAAACCACGTTATATCTTAATAATAACGTCTCTATATATTATAGGATAACATCTAACGATAATATAAGAGTACTAGATTAAGTGTATATATATATTAATATATATAGAGATGTTGTTGTTAAGTAATACTAGGAAGGGCAAAAGTCGAGTCCTGATTTTCACCTTTTTTTTCGCGGGGTTAAAATCTGATATTCTCGCTAGTTATGTATACGGCTGTATCTACATCTCCCATCATCAGCAACCTACTTCTTCGTGTCAACTACCTCACCAACCTCCTCCTTAATCTCAGCCACTGCATCAGCCTGGTCCTTCACCTCAGCTACCTCTTCAACCTCGTCCGTCATTCTAAAAAGATTGAAAGACTTGTAATATCCAGACCACTGCGCCTCCAATGAATCCAAGCGATCAAAGCACGACTGGCTGATCCAACCATTGATTGCAAACCGAGACAGTTTTCGTAGCCATATGCCGCGACCATAGGTATCCTCATAATAAGATGGAGATCTTTTTGACATCTCGCGATCAAAATGTGCCTTGATGAGTAGCTCATCATTAGTCAAGTCTCGCTCCAACTTTCGGTCTCTATCCCGGTCGCACGAAAATTCACGTTCATCGTCAGAATACCAGAGCCAGGTTGGTGGTCTTCGAGCGAGGACCAACGGCGCGGACTTTGCATCATCCCAATCCAAGACACCAGAAATTTCCCACTTCGGGATTCCTGATACTTCTGAACCAGGGACAGGTCTGATCAATATGTTCTCGGCAGACATATCCCAAATCCAGAAATGATTTTGCAGATCTGATTTTCGCATGAGACCAGCAATATGCATCTGTCTTGCAATCTCCTCCAGCTTATCGTAGCTATTTGACATATACGGAGTCTTCTGATACTCATCCTGATTCCTACGAAGCTCGAAGATTTTAAGAAGCAAGTAGGCTAACGGTTGTTCGTTGAGAACCGGTAGGTCATTGTCTAGAACAAGAGGAGAATCTCGAAACCCAGCAATACTAATGGTCGATTCATTGGTTGGAGGAACGGATGAGGCTTCTGGGAGAGATCTATTACCGATGAGACGTCCTGGTCTATCAAAAACAACAGTTTCTAGATTGGCAACAAGTTCAGCAACCAGGCCTGTGATTTGGAGTTTCTCGTCGAGTGTAAGATCGTAATAAACATCATAGAGTGGTTTTCCGGGGAGTCGTTCCTGGAGAACGTATTGGTTTCCGATGGCGTTGTTCGTCGTGCAATCGTATGCAAAGATGGTTGGTGCCCTGAGAAATTTGAGTTGGGAAGCAAGAATCATGATGGAAATCTCATCGCTTGTTTCATGTGTGTCCTCGCGAGCGTCCCGAGGGATTCTCAGCACGAAATCCCGATTTTCCTCACGAGAAGCAAACTGCAAGCTAATGACTCTGTGGTAGCTTCCACCACACATACGTTCAATATGGGCTGGTTCTCCATAACCGATATCTTTGCAGAGCTGAACAACCTTGTCCTTGAAGGTATCAAAGCTCTCCTGGCTGAATCGGTAGGTCGAGGAAGAGGTAGAACCAGCATAGCTCGCAGAATCGTCATCTTCCTCCTCCTCCTCCTCCTCCTCGTCTGCGACGCTGTCGTTTTCAAGAGCAATCTTGGAGAGATCAACGACCGAGGTCGCATTGCTGGGTAGGTCATCGCTAGATCCGCCTGATTTTGACATGATGGTGTGAGTTTTTTCCGCTACTACACTCTGAATTGCCGACAAGATTCTCAGTATCTGCAACCGCATTAGCAGGGCTGGTCCCGTGAGGATGCGAGTTGTTATGCGTCTCTGAGGCACCGTCAAAGCTTGCTCTCGGAGTCTGATCCGCAGATTTAGATATCGCGATGATGGGTAAGGAGTTCTTGGATTTTTGCTTGATGTTTGTTTGAGGGAAGAAGTTGTCGTATCGTTGTTTGGATAGCGGGGTCAGACTCTGGCGGGGGCCTTGCCTTATTTCTGCAGAGATGGCAGGATCCATGATACTGTATCAACACAGAGTATAGTAGGGTGATATTGATAAACCTGATGGGCGCGAGATCAAGGCGCAGAAAGCACGGGATTGGTGGGGAGAAAAGGGTGCCAAAGAGAGGAAAGAAAGAAACTTAGCCTAGATAGGAGAAACTTCTTTAAGCACCTGCAGGTGGCGGGAGACTTGTGCCTAGCAACTTGTCCAAGCCTAGCAATCACCTCCCCGAGTGAATGTTTTTATGTTGTCAGGTCGAGTTGATATTCACTTGGTGAGAAGGAAGTCATGATGGATTCACAGCAAACAACCTTAGGCTTGGCAATAGTCACGTGTTAAGCCCCCTTAGACATATCCTCCCCTCAAGACACCCATTTGACCTTATGACCTCCCATCTTCTTATCTTTACCCTATTATCTTTACCCTGGTTTAATACGAGATTGTGAAGTGGAACATCAGACGCGTCTTGAAAATACTCACGAGGTCGTTGTGAAGGTGGAGGGCCACGTTTTTGGGACACTTCATTAGGTGACTTCGGCCAAGATCCATTCCATGACAATTTTTCTCATCAAAATATCGTTGAGCTCTTGCAAACTTTGGGGGTACCTAAGACATTCGCAAGGCGTTGGAATGCGAGGCTCTGCTTGGCGTTTTGTGCTTTATTAAGCGACTTGACACTCCAATGTTGTCACTGCTGCTGGGTGAAAAGGGCTAGAAAGAATTCTTGTTCTGAAATCAATGTGTATCTGAGGATGCTTTACATAATGCCTCCTACGTCAGAAGGGTGTCACGGCTACATTCCCTCGAGGTGTCACGGATTCAACCCTACTTAAATCACTATCCTCATTTTCTTGCTATATAATCCCCATGAAACTTCCCAGTCTCAATTTCAGAAAAACGACTTATTCATAGTAGTATCTTCTATCCTACATCTCGAAGATGTTTGCCTTCAAATCTTTCTTGCTCGCTCTTTTGAGCCTTGGGTTGCTCGCCGAATCACACCAACTGAGGTATGGAGCTCCTTTCCAAGGTCAAATATGGTTCACATTAGTCTAACAAACTGTCAGGTACCGATATTTTGACACCGATGGCGACACTACGTCTGCCAGTGTAGTCTCCACTGAAGCCATTTCGACCACAAGTGACTTCCCACCATATCCCACAATGCCATCAAACGCCAGTTCGGCATCAAACTTCTCGATTCCCAGCAACTCAAGCAGCGATTCGAACTCTTCCTCCACATCACCCTCCAGCGAACCCAGCAGCGAACCAAGCGTGGTTCCAAGATTCATCCCAAGATTTGTACAGCCAAGACCCAGATACGTGCTCCCAAGGCCGATATACCTCCACCGCCGCAACGAGTCCACGCAATATACCAATTCGACGATTTACAGTAACTAAACTGAGGTTTACAATACCACCATCACCACAGGACTCGAGACTTCGGCCCGAGCACTACCTTCGATTCATCAACCGCTGATGCCACCGCAACCAGCGAAGGCTCAATGGCAACCATATAGATAACTTTTTTATAGCTTGGGATATTATTCAGAGATTGGTAGGACTATAAGCATACAGTAGGGGTTTTTATTTTCTTATACCAGCGATAAGCTTTATTTTAAGGGTGTACGAGTTATACTTTTCTTTACTAGTATCTTAAGATACCTTAGGAATATAGGACTAGTTTTCTATTAGCTAAATCTAAGTCTTTATAGAAGTTACTCTAGGCTAGGGATTATATTAGAAAGCTATAGTTTAGATGATTATAGTAAAAACATCTGAGGAGAGAAGAGAGAATAAGGCCCTTATAACAATCTATATAATCCTCCGCTAGTATCGTAGTTATATAGTATACCTTATAATATTTTCCTTATAATTATTTTCTTAGATTAGGTATATATTATATAAGTCTAGATTTTTTTTTCTTAGCTAATCTCTATATAAGGTAGAATGCGATAGAGTTTCTAAGGTCTTAGAGAAATAGATAAGTCAATCCTCCTAAGAATACTTTTAGTGTAAAATGTACTTGAATTAGTAGTCTAGTAAACTTTATTAGAGATTTAACATTTGAAACTCGTTTGTTGAAATCTAATTAATAATAGCGCATTAACTTCTACCTCTAGATTACAGCCCCAGGAACGCACTCTTAAATGGGTTTCGACCTAACAATTCTCCGAAATTACCAAACTAGAAGGACCTCGATAGATGCGGAAATCAGTCCTGGTTACATCAAAATTATCTGCCCACTTGATAATTTCAGATGAGCAATACAAGACAAGTTCGGCAATGAGAGAGAGCAAATCATCATATTCGCTACTTATTAAGAATCCGATGTTCTGGGACGCACTGAGACAGACTCGGCCCTATCAATGATGAAACAGCCACTTCCATCATCTGCCAACATTCCACAAACCGCTTTCCAGAGTTTACAAGCATTTGTTCTTTTTGAAAGAGCAAATGGTTCTCGGAAGCGTGTATCTTGACGTTCCACACTTCCAATCCTCACGGGACGTTGAGCGGGCCCTCCAACCTCAACTTAGGAATGAGTAAGAAAAATCACATTTGCGAGGACACAATCGAAATCTCTAAGCCCTTTGGGACCTAACAACTTGTCCGTTATCCGGCACAATATTTTGATCCTCTAAACCGAACTCCGTGTCCAGTTCAGTACGAATTTCAATCTCCCTCTCCAGAAATACACTCAGGAACGCCAACGCCACAAATGCTGTAGCAACAATCCAAACGGGTTTCAGAGCATCCGAATACAATGTCGCAATTTCAACTCGTGCCTCGGTAGTTTTTACAGAATGATAAAGCCGAGGTCCCAGCTCGTACGCAAGTCCGTCACCTAGTTGTTTGCGAAGGTCTCTGTCTTTAACTCGGTACAAAAGCGTGGAAATTCGATTGTTGAAAATGGCTGCCGGAATGGCGACTCCCCAGATGTTTCCAAAGCTCCGAATAAATGCCCAACTCGCTGTACCAGAGGCTTGATCTTCTTCAGGCTGTGCTGCTTGAAAAGCGGGCAAGAGAGTATTGAGAATCATCCCTGACCCCAAGCCCCCTATAACTTGAAAGATCGCCCATTCCGCTGTTGAAGAGTCCTTGTATAGAAGGATAAATAGTCCTACCCCGAGAGTTGCAATTGCAAAGCCAGTAACATGAAGTAGTTTATACTTCCCGAACTTAGTCAAGACTATGACGGCCACAACGGCACCGGGGACAGCAATTAAGACGATGGGGAGCATCTGTACACCAGTTCTAGCAGTCGGGGATCCTAGAACTGACTGAAAGTAGACAGGCAGGAAGAACATAAACCCAGTACAAAAGCATTGAGTTGATGAACGTATTGAGGTAGACAACCGCGGAGGTTCTGTTCGCGAAAAGCCGAATTGGAATGACTGGATTTTTGCAAAACCTGGATCCTTCGAATACCAAAAATAACACAAATCCACAGAGACCGACAATCAATGGCAGTAATATCCTCCAGGATGACCAGGAATAAAGCGAGCTGGCGTAGCTCAAAGCAACAAGCACCACAATACTGGAAGCGACAATGAGGAAATTCCCCACCATGTCGATTCGCTTCAAACCAGCCGCCAGTGTAATTTGTTGCGCTTTGACGCGTAGGAAAAAGAAAAGAAGCACGATGGAAATCACGCCAAAAGGGACGCTGATAAGAAATATCCAACGCCAGCTGGTCCTTTCAACGATGATTCCTCCGACGAACGGTCCGAGAGAGGTTCCAATTGAATATACAGCGAGTATGATTGCAATGAAATTACCCCTCTCCCGAAGGAGCACTAAATCAGAAACTATAACATCAACGATCATGTTAATGCCACCGCTCCCGATTCCTTGGATGGCACGGCCAGCAATGAGAGCGTTGCCATTGTTGGCAGCACCGCAAATACTGCTACCAACAGTGAAGGTAGCGACGATAAATATCGCTAGCCATCTGCGACCAAAAATATTTGCGACTTGCCCAAAGAGTGGTTGGACTGCAGCACTAATACGAGTCGTTAGAGTAATTACCTGTTGTGATCGTAAGACTATGTACATACCTAGTCAAGAAGAATACATTCGTAACCCAAACATAATTCTCACCAATACCTAAAATCTCAACGATCACAGGTAGAGATGTAGCCACAACGGTGTTCTCCAACGCAGCAAGAGTACTGGTCATGCACAAGGCCACTATAGCACCCCAGAATTCGAGGCCTCGATGTGGCGGCCTTTCAACTTGGGGATCCTCGTCCGTTGGCGGTAGAACTGTGCTGTCTGGGAAAGCAATCGGCGGTTTCTCCGGTACAGGAGACTCCATGTCTTTCTGTTGGTGTTTTCTGATGCCTAAGAACGGCGGGGGTGAAAATTAAAATTATTGGTAAAATCCTCCCCACGCCGCTGTTGGAATTATATTGTTTGCATTCACCCAATGCAGTCATCAGGAAATCTGCCGAATTACATGGGAAACCGTTGTTGTCGCCCGTAGTGCCCGTTGTGCTTGCAACTGTGCGCATAGGTGATTAAAGGTTGTGGCACCAACATTCCGCCCCGCAATGGGGCATGGTAAGAGATGTTGACACCTCTGGTAAGCCTTGTGGATCCTCTCCCCTACTCTAACTCATGGGTTGTTATAGCCTTGATAATACCTTAAATTGCTGAATGCCTACTGTGACAGCATTGTCACAGTATAGCCTCTCTTACAGCTAGGTTTAATAAATCGCCAATCGTAGTAGCAGATAGTACTAGTTACGGATTAGAAGCCCAAGTAAAACCTAGTAAAAAACGTAATATCGCAAAAAATGTAACTGCTTCTTCCAGTCCTCCAATTTTCCCAAGTTGACAGATTATTTCTCATGTGATTATCAACTTAACTG
Organism: Hymenoscyphus scutula; assembly: GCA_001399465.1. Lineage (NCBI taxonomy): Eukaryota > Fungi > Ascomycota > Leotiomycetes > Helotiales > Helotiaceae > Hymenoscyphus > Hymenoscyphus scutula. Next base: position 94,864 of record LKTO01000091.1, read on the forward strand.
CGTGGGATCTCTTCCTAGTTCCGATTTTTCTCTGCCTGCTTTTCCATTTCCTCCAAAAGGGAAAGGCCAGCAATTATATCTTTTGCGAAGGTAAAGATCATGTAACTGGAGATAACACAGTACAAAACACTGAATCAAGGAAAGAAATGTCAGCAAAGCGCGTCAAACTCATGTAGAATTCATTCAGCTTACTTCATAAATCCCCAGGTTGACAGCAGTTCCCACCAATCTGCATGACCAACATATTTGAAGCCCGAGAAACATTCTCTCATCCCTTGTCATTTCGTCAGTATAAGTATCGAAGAACTCGGTCAATAATTGAATACTGCTCACAGTAAAGGCATGACTTGGTCAGCGTAACAGTCCCTGCAACCTGGATAATCTCAGAGTCAGTATTTACCTTTCTAGATGTTTGTTTGAGAAGTAAGAGGTGAAATGAGGGATATGGCAGGAGAAAGGAGGTGCTCTAATCAGGAAACGGCAGTATGTCTCAATCCTCCTCACATAACTTGAAAGAGGAGAAAATAACTGAAGAGAATATCCGTACCAGTCCTAACACACAAGCTAATCCTCCCACTCTCCCACGGACACGTCTACCTTCACCGCGAACCTGGACAATCCAAAAGTAGCACAAGTATAGTCCAACTTCGGTCATATTGATAACTCCCTGGGCAGCGGTCCATCCTTCGTTTTCCAACCATGCTTGTTTAGAGTAGATTTTATCGACGGCTGCATACTTGTCGATGGGATCCCAAATTGGGGAATGCCACTTGTGGCCGAGAAGAGTGTGGGGTCGTAGGAAGATGTAAAGAGAATCCCAAACCGTGAATGGGAAAGTGAATCCGATCCAAAGGAGAATTGCTAATCGAGGGGTATGTGTCCAAATCATGATTAGAATTGAATTCAATCCAGAAATTCTTTGTTATGTTAGGAGGTAGGTTGGTAGGCAATCGGAAAGCCTCTTGTTGGGCTAGGTAAGATCTCCAATCTCGGGTCACACATCGGGCCTGAATATGTCCGCTCACCCCGCACAACGATCGCCGTAAAGCGGGAGTAAATTCAGGCATGTTCCCGTAGCTGCTATCTTTCAGGAAAATTATAGTACATTATGTTAAACATCTAGGACAATATTCCAACTTGTAATAATCATTTAGGTCGATCATTTAGAAAGGCCTAAGACGGTTGGTTCAACGGCATGACATAACCTTAGAGGCTCGATTTACTACCCCTATTATTTTCCGTCGCTACTTGTATAGACTGAGTGAACAAATTTGAGCTCAAGATTTCTTAAATATCACAATTCAAAAAGATTTTGGGAGGATGTAATCCAGACTCATATTAATGAGTCACATAAATAATGGAATCCATTTGATGAAAACGCGGTCCCGGCCAGACTCCGATTCTATTGCACCAAGGACGATTTCAATGGCACCGTTAATCAAACTAGATAGTATATAGTAGTCTGCTACCTACCGAGAGAGAAAAACAACGAGACCTCAACTCCATTCCATTCACTGCCTTGGGTAGTGCACTAAATCCAAGCGTTCCCGGTTCTCGACGAAATACTCGGGTCGAAAGGCCGTGTCTATGCTCGCGCAATACGAGCGGTTCAAATTATACCTGTCACCCAAATGAACCCTAGTCGCACGCTCTAATTGCAGTGTCACTCTCAACCAACTCTCTCCGTGCCCCAGATGGCCAACACCCTCATGTGACCTTAGTAGGTCATAGCATTTGTCGCATAGACAGGAGTATATCCTCAAGAAAGCGTGGACCATTTCATGGAGGAGCGTTTGACAGTATCGACGGAGTCGTTCCGTGACTGGCATGACTGTACTTTCTGTCTCGGGAAACGAAACGAGATTTCTTATCTCGATATACACGACGAAATCTCCGGACGTCGCTGGGTAATTTGCTACTCCAAGAAGATTGGGTGGATCTGGTTCTTGGAGGAACGAGAGATGACAGAGATAGTGGAGTGTATTTTCGAAGAAAAGGTCATCAAAAATCTGGAAATACTCAATTAGCACACCAAGATCTTCAGGGAGTCTATCGCCAGAGGTGAAAGATCTTGTCGTTGCGCGATATCTCTGAATGGCTGCTTGCTTTAAGGGAGGGAGGGCTGCGTTTGACAAATTCCTCAAGTGGCTCTCAAAAAGATTCGCAAGATGAATGGGACTGTGGGCGTACAGACAAAGGGCGGAAAGGTCAGTAATCGAATATCTCACAGGGTGCTCCGCTCTGGTCCTTTTTGCCTCAAATTTTTGGTCATCAACCCAGCTCTTGAAGTCGGTGTTATGTTGGGGATGACCATGTCGGAATCGAGCTCGAATGGCCTCAGGAAGCTGGTGGTGAAAGTTGCTCATGTTGTGTTTGGGAGTACGAAACTCTTGAAGCGTGTCGCTGAGCACTCTGTGATGTAGATTTGGTATTTGTATCCAAGAGGGAAAATAGGAAATAAATTTTGTTCACCCTTGCCATGTCTTGATGTGGATACTCAGATGTCTAAGAACATTCCTAAATGGAAACCCTAAGAAAAGACCTCTTCAAATCCGAGTAACACTTATAAAACATCAAGTGTAAAAAAAAAAAACAGCAACCACTTCAAATCACGAAGGATTCCCAGCACTTCCCAAAATTAAAGACAGACCTTGGAACTTGAGATTGGAAACTTCATAGCTGAACTCATCGTCCTACCCTCCTACCATTGATAACCTGCAGTATCTCTCGTACTTAGGACAATCTCACAACTTAGCCTCACCTTTGAGCACCTCCTTCAAGAACACAAGCCCCTCCCTTGCAAATGCGACCATATTACCCTCCCTATCACCTGCCAATCCTGTATTAAGTTCCTTCGTGAAAACCCCTTTCTCGGTTGCAATAGCTAGGGCGACGTATCCCCTATATTTTTGAAACTCAGCAGTGCTCGGATTCTTTTCCATTTCACTTCCTCTCTTTCTGTATAAATTTGAATTTACAACTCTCCACGGATTGTTGTGAACTCAAACTTATTGAAACTCCTAATAATCAAGAGAAGTGTTGTAAGAATTGTTTTCGGGACTTGGCAGAATCATGGAGAACCCCTTCAAATGTCCTTCTGGTTCTCCCAAGCTTCTTAAAACAATTTTTTTCAATTGTCCCAGGCAAGCTCGCACATAAAGAAGGCGTTTTCAGAGAAACGTTCGTCTCTCTTATGAGACCAGGTATCGTTAAAAGAATAAAAAAGGATGAGAAAAAATGATACTCACGGAGTTCTATTCTTCGTATCTCCACCGGTAGGACCCGCAGTCCCAGATTCACAGATACAATAAGTACCACCAAGCTTTTCTCGAACGTTCTTGGCTAGAAAACTGACGACTTCGGGTGTTGGGCCACGGTAGTTGGTTGTGTGTTCTTCTGTCCAACCGGCTTTTGAAAATCAGCTGAGGAGTTTCAAGCGAAATTTAATACATGATGAAAACGGGATTGAACATACCAAAGGCAACCCTCGATTCCAAAGTATACAGCTATCACATCACATCAGCTTAGACTCTTCTAGACCCCAAAAAAGAAGGGTCGAGGGGAGACATACCGTAGCACCACCCTTGTAGAATTTACTAGCACCGGGTGTACTCAGAATACTCGCGGAAATAATACCACCAGCTGCCTGCATCAATGTTTTAATCAACTATATTCAATCTGAGAGCATCCCTTTTCATCTATTCTCTTCTTGTCCTTACTAAACCCCCAAAAACGAAAAATAAAAACACCCCTCAACCCCCACGAAACGAAAATTAGAGGGCAAACAAACTCACAGTCTCAGCTACACAAACACTCTCCCCCTTCTCCCTCAACAAACCCATCACCTCCCCCACAACACCCCTAATACTCTCGGGTGGAAACTCGCTTGTCGACATTTTCCTCGATTTCCTTTGTTCCTCGAATTTTTGCGAGTAAAGATATCAATTGAGGTTATTGAATGAGTGAGAAAAGTGTAGCTGGATTAATGGTTAGGTAGAGATGGGAGGGAGGGGACTTGACAAATCAAATGATGCAAGGTGGGGTGGTTACACTATCTGAAGTGCCTCAAGTATAACTCGTGTCTTCCGCTAAGAAAATTGCTACCAATAGGTCCTTGTAGACTAGCTGTGAAGGAGAGGGGGTTTAATTAGAGATATATAACATTTGTTGAAGTAGGTAATGGTAAGTTCAGCACGTGAGGAGGGGTCCTTCGGAAGTGAGGGATGCACGCCAAGCCACAGGACTCAATGCACAGCCACACAGTGACGAGTTGAATGCTCGGCATTGTTATTATACCAAGCCAAATCGTTGACCAACATCCGATCCTCCTTCCTTCCAACACTGGCCATTAAAGTAATAACAACACTTGCCATTTGCATCTACATCTAATTCTCAGCTACAAACTAATCTAGCTGCTCAACACCACCACCGACCGCGATCAGGATGTGTTTCATCTTCACTTGCGGAGAGACTGGTAAGGCTTCCGGCTTTCCATGCGATTGCCACTTCCCCCCAACACCGAATATTCAACTGACGTCCAACCACCACAGAATTCTCCAAAGGTCTCCAAGGCTACGAAAATGTCCTCTGCCAATGCCATAACTGCGTAAGTTCACTTCTCATATCTCACCTCCTACCTGGCTGGCAGCCTTGTTGGAATACCAACTAATGCGACGCAGGGCAATTATTCTGCGAAGGTTATCAAACGAAATCCGTGGTTTACCTTCTGCTTCATCCCCGTAATCCCCCTCAGTATCCACGGCCACGAAGATGTCGTCTGCTCCATCTGCCGATTCGCACAACCCCTCCCAAATCGACAAGATGTCATAGCCCAGGCGAATGGCGGAGGAGGCGGAGGGGTTCCTTTACAGAATAATCCGCAAGGAGGACCACCTCAAGGCTGGGGAGGTCCGCAACAAGGCGGTCCGCCGCCGAAACAGCAGAATATGCAGTACGGATGATTCGGATATGATGCGACTTCGAGATCGCGGACATAACGAGGTTTTGGGATGGAATAAGTCTGCTTTTCGAAGTCATTTGTGAATAATGGGATGTATAGGGAGTTTGTTAAATTGCGCAATTTGGAATTTTCATCGGAGTCTGATGGTTTTTTGGGCGGGTTGAATGGGATTAGGTTAAGCGTTGGGTGTACTTCTCTGCTTTGCGACTGAAGTGGGGATACTTCCAGTGGTCTGGAATAATACAAGAGTGTCGAATCTTGATTATTGAGATGCCTTTTTCTCTGGGAATCGCACGATTTTGGTGTCATTTTGAAGTTTCATACGGGGGTCTCTGAGGTCGCCTTGGTTTCTGAAAATTTGATGTTCTTCTTGCTACCTTACTCTCGGCACATCTCGACATGTTGACCATTAGAAAAGTGTCTGAACATCTGATAGTGGCTGGCTGGGCGCGCAACCCGACAATCTTTGGCGTCCAATGAAGGTTCTTTCCAAGTCTGAATATTAGCGCAAAGTGTTTTTCTCTTTCCCGCAGATTGAAAGTCTGAGACCCTTTCCTCGTGGGGACGTTTAGATGTCTTCGCAAATATCAGCTCGGATTCGATTCGTCCCCATGCTGGTCCATCTGCTTTCCTCGAGTTTTTCGAATCGAAAGGGTAGCTGCCCACGTGAGACGCACTTTTGTTTCTAGGGTTAGCCTCATCTGCAAGACGACCTACCTTATCTCTGAAGTTTCGAGACGCTGCGTACCAATCAAGTAACCATTCGGTTTCCTGAAAACTCTTCAAAATTAGGATTCTCAGCTGGTTCTTGGAGAATGAAAAATTTTCACATCCGAATCCGAAAATTCCAGTCCAGAAGGGTACTTTTGATATCAAAATCGTTGGAGTTGTGTGGGGTAGTAGCATTCCCCGTCGCCCAAATTCCGGGGCGAAGGGCCTTCGGCGAGAGAGTGTCAAGGGTTTTGTGATGCCGGATGGGATGGGGGGGGGGAAGGGGTAGTGAGCGGAAGTTTATTTTGATTTTCTTTCAATTGGGTCCATTTCAAACGAGCACACCAATCTGGTGGCTGAGACGAAGTTCTGCAGCACCAATCCCATCATCTTTTCCACCTTATTTTCCGGTGGTGACCACTTAGTCTTCCGTAAATGCAATGCTTATCCCACCATCTGGAGCTTGTCAGACATCGTACTAGTTCTGGTACTTACTGACGACTGAGATGCCGTTGTTGACAAGCAATGTAACTCTGTATCCTTCATGGTGGGATTTCGGTACTTCGGTTTCTGGAACTCACCACTTTCTTCTCCTCTATTATGAAGCTCACTATTCGTTCATCTCTCTTGATCGCCATCCTCACTTCCTCGTTCCAACGGCTAACTGAATGGCTTCGCTTCCAAATCGCATGCCGTGGTGTCTTGCCTTATCGCGGCTGTTAGGATTTGACTTTGATAAGAGCTTCACCAACCAATCATTATCAGCTGTTGCGAGCCAGGGGGGCCAGAGCTTCCTCGCTTCGCATGCAGGTGTTCATGCTAGCCCACGTCGTGCATGCTTCCCCCGCCTCGTGTTGTTGTGGTATCCATTACTCACTCCAGATGGCTTCACTTTTTCTTATCTCTACCTCAAATCAATTCGCATTATCAAAACCTTTCAACCAAACATAGGAAGGATACAGTCGCTCTACCAGAATTTTTAACGCCCCTCCCCCCATACAATCCCTTCCCAGGTCTGGTCACACCCTCTCCGAAGCCGCTTGCATTGCAGCTGTCATGATCTAGACGCATACCTGAGGGTACGGCATCATGCAGTATCTATGGCCGTACCGGAAATCTTCTCCTTGCTTTTTTTCTCTTCAAGCCACGAGCACGGCAGTAGCTGTGTCTCATCCAGTTAAGTCTCATAATTTTCTGTCTTCAAGGGTCGAGAAGCGAAGAGGAGGCTATTTTCACTTTTCCACTCGACATGGATCTGAGAGCTCCCCCACCCCCGAGGCTGGAGATCTGAACCAGCTTGGGCAAGGCTATATTATCTGTCGCGTCCCCCGCTGGAGGATAGTTCTTGTTCAATAGGTCAACTCAAGAAGGAAGACACAGCACCACTTAGAAACAAACCAGAAATATGCCAATTGCACCTCCTCTCAGTCAGGGCTGGGGATATGGAATCGTCTTGGGATTGGGCGCGGTTTTCGCGTTCGGTATGGTGAGTTCAACTGCATGGCTCCTATCATTTTTAATTGCTAATGGCTCAATGCAGATCCTCGTTACCTGGATCCTCAAGCGTTATAACCATGAGCTTCAAACTTCGGAAATGTTTAGTACCGCGGGAAGAACGGTGAAATCGGGATTAGTCGCATCTGCGGTTGTTTCTTCTTGGACTTGGGCGGCAACTCTTCTACAGAGTTCGGGTATTGCATACCGATATGGTGTTTCGGGTCCTTTCTGGTATGCCAGCGGTGCTACCGTTCAGATTCTCTTATTTGCTACAATTGCCATTGAGTTGAAGAGAAGAGCACCAAATGCTCATGTAAGTTGAATTTCTGTCCAGAACCTTGAGCTGAAAATTAATAAATTGGCACCAGACTTTCCTCGAAATTATCAGGGCTAGATATGGAGTCTACGCACATATTACGTTCACGGTTTTTGGTTTAATGACGAACATTCTCGTTACTGCCATGCTGTTAACTGGTGGTTCTGCTGTTGTGAACTCCTTAACTGGGATGCCCACAGCTGCTGCTTGTTTCTTGTTGCCATTGGGTGTCGCCATGTACACAATGTTTGGAGGGATCAAGGCTACCTTTCTCACAGATTGGGTAAGAAGAAGAACCATCCATTGCTATAGTTTTTTTTAATAAGGCTTAGGTGCACACATTCATCCTCTTAATTATCATCATCATTTTCGCGATCGTCACATACGCAACTAGCGACATCCTTGGCTCGCCACAAGCCGTCTTCGACCTTTTGGTCAAGGCAGCCGCTGATCACCCCGTGGAAGGAAACTCGGGCGGAAGTTATTTGACTATGCAATCTACTGAGGGAGCTATCTTTTTCGTCATCAATATTGTCGGTAACTTTGGAACGTATGTTCACCCTCTCGCCTGATCCTCGCTTGCAGAAGCTAATTCGCAACAGTGTCTTCCTCGATAACGGTTACTACAACAAGGCAATTGCTGCTTCTCCAGTCCATGCTCTTCCAGGTTACATCATGGGCGGTATCTCTTGGTTCGCCATTCCATGGCTCATGGCGACTACAATGGGTCTTGCAGCCCTCGCTCTCGAAGGAAACCCAGCTTTCCCAACATTCCCCAACCGCATGGAAGATGCCGATGTCTCCGCCGGACTTGTCGTTCCTTACGCAGCAGTTGCCCTTCTCGGACAAGGTGGTGCTGTGGCAGTTTTACTTATCGTCTTCATGGCTGTCACATCTGCCAGTTCTGCAGAGTTGATTGCTGTATCCTCTATTTTCACTTACGACATCTACCAAACATACTTCAATCCAAGTGCTAGCGGAAAGAAACTCATCTACATGTCTCATGCCATGGTCGTTGGATTTGGATTATTCATGGCTGCTTTCTCGGTCGGACGTACGTATTCCCCTCACCCTCCATGATCGCAAACAAAACTAACTCACATCCAGTCTTCTACGCGGGTATCTCAATGGGCTACCTCTACGTAATGATGGGTGTCATAATTTCCTCCGCCGTCATCCCCGCAACTTTGACCATAATGTGGAAAGGCCAAAACAAATGGGCCGCAACCCTCACTCCACCGCTCGGTCTCGCATGCGCCCTCATCGCCTGGCTCGTAACTGCCTCCAAGACATGTGGAAAGCTGGACGTTGAATGTACCGGATCAAACAACCCCATGTTGGCAGGCAACGTCATGGCTCTTCTCTCCCCTTTGATCTTCACACCGATTTTCACACTCATCTTCGGAGTCGACAACTACGACTGGCTCTCCATGGCCGCAATCCGAAAGGGTGACGACCACGACCTCGCGGCCGAGGCGCATATCGACCTCGAGCTCGTTCCTGGGGAACGCATTACCACAGCGGACGATGAAGCAATCGAACAGACCAAACTCCTCCACGCTTCCAAAGTCGCCAAAATCACCACTGTCGTGCTCACTTTGGCGCTCCTTATCCTTTGGCCCATGCCAATGTACGGCTCCGGCTACATCTTCTCGGAGAAATTTTTCACGGGATGGGTTGTTGTGGGTATCATCTGGATCTTTGGAAGTCTGTTCTGTGTAGGTATTTATCCTGTTTGGGAGGGCCGGGCTGGATTGGCGTACACTTTCAAGGCTATCTGGTTAGATATGATGGGGAAGAAGCATCCTGGTGCGTACCACAGCTCCACCGCTACGTATGTGGAAGGGAAGGAAACGGGAGAGGCTACGCCGCCTGAGACTGCAGTTGGCGAGAAGGGCGGGGAGACTGTTGAGGTTTCCAAGTGAGTATTGTTAAGTTGTTTGAGAGAGTGGGTGTTCTCAAGGGAACTCCTAATGGGGTGTAGCGCGATGTGGAATTATGATACCATCTTTAATATGTTTTGTTATTTCAGTTTGATTTTAGTTATGGAGCGTGCTTGGGAATATAAGGGGTAGATTACATATAAAGAAACCTACGGTTATTGTACGTCTTCCGTAGCTTTCCGGAGATTGATTTTTGTTATCTGTGGGGATACATCCTTCAGCCCTATGTCTTATCCTTGAATAAGTGCCAATAAATCCCCCACTTTCATAGGATATGTCGAGGTGCAATTGCCTGTAAGAGTATACGAGCTACCTAATCGAAAAAAGACAGAGCATCGAAACCACTTCTGAGCTGGCAGGATTTAGTCAATAATACGCATATATGATTGGGTTTCGATACGAAGCGCACCGCCGTGTTTTTCAACAAGGGAGACAGCGCCATGCTCATAGGTTGCTCAATAAAGATACTCGAAAGCGAGGAAAGGAGTTTTACGTCAAGTCCAAGGGAGAATTCGAGTTGTCGTGAAGTCTAAATAAAAGAGTCTATTCACACGTTGGATCAGCATCCTCGCCAAAAAAAACCAGTGCCAGTCCTCATTCTACATTCCCGACAAGCACCAGAAACTCCGGGTTACACGATGGAGAACTCGACGCTATATTCCCATCTAGTGGCCGGGTTTCCTGGTAAAGTCCAGGTACCAGGAACCACGGAATACAACACGAACAAATTTTCCTACTTCGCAGCTTTCGAGAACGAAGTCTCGCCCGCATGCTTCCTCCAACCAGAAACGGCACAAGATGTTTCTGAAATCATGAAATTCGCACACTCGCCATCCTTGGATGGTATGCAGACAAAATTCGCTATACGTAGCGGAGGACACACCGCTTGGGCGGGAGCGGCGAATATCGAGGAAGGTGTCACGATTGATCTTTCTCATTTGAAGGCAAATACCGTTGTTGTGGATAAGAAAAGTGGATTGGCTACAATTGGTGCGGGAGCTAGATGGGGGGATGTTTATGAGGATTTGATGGCGGAGGGACTTGCTGTTGTTGGGGGGAGGGTTACGAAGGTTGGGGTTGGTGGGTTGTCACTTGGTGGTAAGTAAATCCATCGATAATTTACTTGACTAAATGTATTACTAGGTGGTCTCTCGTACTTTTCTCCGGAGAGAGGGTTCGTGTGCGATGATATCGTGAACTACGAAGTCGTCCTCGCATCAGGAAAAATCGTCCAAGCGAACAAAACCGAAAACTCGGATCTTTTCGTCGCTCTCAAAGGCGGATCCAATAACTTCGGCATCGTCACCTCATTCCAAAAGCCAACTTTTAAAGTCGGTAAGATGTGGGGCGGTGTTATCTTCTACGAGAAATCCGCGTATCCATCACTTCTCAAGGCCTTCGGGACATTTTCAGACGTGGAAGATGAACATGCTTCTTTAGTCGTAGCAACCAGTTATATCAGCGGCATGGGCGAGATTGCAGTTTCAAATCTTTACTACACTTTACCCGAAGCCAATCCCCCGTCTCTGGAACCATTTATTGGCATCGAACCAAAATTACCAATGAACAACACTCTTCGGATTGATTCTCATCTCGGATTCGCCCAGGAACAGGCAGGTTTCAGCACAAATGGCGCCCGCCAGTGGTTTTTCACTACCAGCTTTAGGGTTGATGTGAATTTTATGCTGGAGATCCATCCACTTTGGTTGGAGGCAGTGGCAAAGCTGGAAGGGGTTGAGGGCTTGATGTTCAGTTTAGTTTACCAGCCAGTAACAAAGGGTGCTATCGCGCGATCTCTAGCTAAGGGACCGAACTCATTAGGCTTAGAAGTCGCAGATGGACCTTTTGTCGTATGCCTCCTGAACACTGTACACGCAAACGCTAAGGATGATGATTTGGTGTCATCCAATGCTTCTAATCTGATTCAACAGATCGACGAGCTCGCTTCTGTGAGGGGGGTGGCAACTCGGTATAGATTTCTCAACTATGCTTATGAGACGCAGAAGGTCCTCGAGAGCTATGGTGCTGACAATGTTGCGAAATTGAAGGCGGTGAGCGACAAGTATGACCCTACGAAATTCTTTCAAACTAGGGTTCCGGGAGGATTCAAGATTTCTCACGTTGCTGTTTGATTATTATCTTCTCCTTTGAGTTTCTATCAGGCTTTATAAATAGACATTTCCCTATAGTTCCTACTGGCCCATCTCGTTTACCTCACTTTGCGGAATAACCAATTGTGGGGATGATATCCCACCTAATACAATATTTGCCCCCAAACAATTCATCACCGGATTTTAGTTGATTTTTAAACAACGACCGTTTGTGAGAGTTGCTAACGTGGCGCTACCCGAAATATATTTTCAAAAGAAAGATGGACTATGAGACCTGGGGTGATAAATGGCAAGCGAGATTACGCACCCAATTCTTAAGTTATGATCTCTTCTTGCAATAATTATCAACTAAGAGGTCTCATTTGCAGGTCGCTTTAGCTGTGTTGGGAAAAGACCAGCACTGAAGAACATGACCAATATAATAGCCAGGTTAGTTTCTAATTATGACGTTATGTATAGTCCGAGAAGAAGGCTCATGAAAATAAATTAAGGAGCTTTTCTCCGCCAAACCACGGAGATTAAACCTCGTTTTGGAGAAATTAGTAGATTCATGAGTAAGGGATTGTGTTTGCCATTCAAGAAACTTCAGGTGTTAGTTTTATGGATTCGACTATTTTTGCTAGAACTCTTCTCAAAATAGGGCTGAAGCAAGCTATTGTAATCCTGCAAGTCGTAAACGGCCCTGTTGCCTTGTAAGAGAAACATGATTCGCTTGCTTTGCGCCAATTAGGATGTGAACAGGAAAACTGTTGGACTTTCGTGATTTGTGCGGCACCCACGCTCTGCCTAGTGCTCCTTTCTATTTTATCCAGTGGTGTTGGTTATGCCTTAAAATGGCACAGAGGTACGACTATATTGTTTTACGACATTAAACCAACAAATAATTTGCTTTGTTGAGAAATCCAGCCGGGAGGTTTTGGGGGTTTTCTTTGCTTGGGTTTTACAATTTTGAGGGATGTGGGGTTCAAGGAGAATGCACCTTCTGTTGAAGGTTATTATGAAGGATGCTAAAATTATTCCTGTTTAGTTGCAGGAAAAGTTAAGTCTTATTGATTAGAAAAGAAGCATCTAGTCCGAAACTCCATTATACAACTAGATTCACCTGTACCGTCAAGCTTTGCGAGCTTTCTTGTTAAGAGCCTTGATTGATTAGATCTCAAGTACAATCGATTTGGGACAAGCCGCCTTGTTTCAGGTCTCTAAAAAATTCGAAGTTATTAACCTATCTGTATATCAAACGTTAAATTCTCCCTGATAATAAATTCTCCGTCAATTTGGAATCACAGGAACAAAAATAAGTACGAGCTGGAATTTTTCGATGTTTATGCCCATCGCTAAAGAAGGTGATTTCGCCGGTTTTAAACCAACACAACCCTTTGGCTCGCGAACTCCATCTCTTTAATTCCAAGAGACTTTTCGTTGCCAAATGTAAAGCCAAGTCTTCGAAAAGTACCGACTCTTCCACTTACAGGGGTAACCAAAAGACAACGATACAGACAGCACTCCTCTACTGGTTCGTCAATAATCAAAACGAGAGCATATATCTCCATATTCCTGACCACCTCAGCAGACTCGCTGTACTTCCTGCTGATTTGGTCGAATCCACCGGTCACTCCCTTAATATTGCTATTTTCTGCGCGAAAGTAGATATACGGAAAGTCATCGGGCCCTCTTTCAATGAGGGTTAAAGGCACCAATGGAGCTTGAAGTTCAACCCATCCTCCTTCTTTGACGGCCCCGTAGGGATTCTTTGCGCTTTCGAGTTCAACAAAGTATGAGGAAATGGTTCCTATCTCTCTCCATTTTGTTCCTTCTGAAATTCCACCTGCACAAATGCCTTTATAGTGACCCCAAGACCATGACCTGGACAGTTTCCGAGTCAGTACTACCCTTTGTACAAGCCTGTTTGAGGAAAGTAGGATAAGATATGGTTATGAGAGAAAGCAGTAGGACTTCTGAGAAGGAAGAAGTGTTTTGATTGTCCTGAAATAATCCGGAAGGAGGGAAAAATAACTCGAAAGAAGTACGTACGGAGCCCGGGTGTCGGCTACTTCGGTAATTGAAAGTCCCTGCCATAGGAGACTCTCTATAAACGCTCCCTTCCAAATTCCGGCTATGTAATCATCGTTCATTCGCTCTCCAAAAACCCTGGCGATTCCAGAGAGAGCTGGGAACTTGTCAGTCGGCTTTGTCAAAGTTCGGGGTCCATAACCCCAAAGTAACTCGAGCCATTGCTCTAAAAGAGGTAAGGGCTGGCCTCCCTTCTCATTGACCGGCTTGGGGTCATAGGGAAGAGCATTGGGATGAATACTATGGTACCGTCCGGAGAAATGTAAACCATCTTCACTACGAAATCCATCTATACACTCAAAATACATTTGGTCCGAGGCGAGGTGTAAAATTCGGCTCGAAAGAACACGTTCTTGAAAGCACCAAGCTCGATCCGAGAGAGGTTCGTTTTCCATTTCCACGTAAAGATCTGGCATCGTTTCATTTCTCAGAGGGGGAATGAACGCGAGAGCTTTTCCCAACACGCCTTCTTTCTTGATATCCAAAGCAACATGTTGTCTCGAAACTCTGGGATGTAAACAGCCACCATGGCTATCCTTCGCCCTACTGGCAGCAACAGTCAGGTAAGCATAGGAGTAAACAGATTCCATATTCCCTGATTGTCTCTCCCAGTCTTTTGCGTCATCCTGGATAATGCTGTGAATAATTCCCAAGTTAGCATTGCCATTTATAGGTAGATACTTGAGAGAATTGAGAATGAATTAGAAGGGACATGAAAGTGAGTTGCCTGAGGGTGACCATTAGAAGTGACCGCAAATTGAGATTCGTACCTGCATCCTTAGCTCGTTGTTCAGGTTATCTATGTCAATACTCTCATTCTGGTTGATCGAATTAGATTGTTTCAGAATGCTGGAACAACGAGGAGTGGCTAGGCAGGTACGAACGGCGTTACTATCTTCCATCGGGGTCACAAGAAAAGAACAAAACAGACAATACCTACCAAAGACTGTCTATCCACAAGTAGCGGATACCAAGGGAGCGTGTAACACTGACGGCATCTCTGAAAGAGGCAGGGAGGTCGTGAAAGTTAATCTTCTTTTTTCTTTCCTCAAGTGTTGACTTGGTTGTAATTAAAGGGGGGGAGCCTCCTGTACCCCAGCAATGACTCAAAGCAATATACTTTTCATTAATATCGCCTTTTGTTTCAATTAATCTGATGGAGTCGAGTTCAGTTGCATCTTCTTTGGCAACAACTTCGAGAATGAAATCCGGCATGGGTCTGATCTCTACTGAGACGGCTCCACACTTTAGATGTTTCTTGTCACAAGTCTTGACCCATTTCGATATACGGGTCAGCATGGTCTCTAGCTTGGTAATATCATCAACGGGCCGCCCAGGCAAGAGGTTTGCCAATGGGGAATCTGCGTTAATTAGACGTGTAACTTTTGGGAGGAGCACTTGATAAACCTTCTGTTACGCAAAGCCCAACAGTCGCCAATAGGAATACAGTCTCTCGCTTCTTATGGAACCTGTCTTTCCCACTAGTAAATACCCAGAACCCATCACCGCCATCCCGACGCTTTGTCAGCCATAGGTCGAAATCAGGGTAGCCTCCATGAGCGTTTCCACGAACCCTATTGTCTTCGCTCAAGCCATCATACTCGGCAATAAAGAGCTCTGCCTGAGTTGCAATTAACTTGCAGAGCTCACAGCTCTCGGCTGAGGCTCGAAGGTTTTCTAAATTCTTATGGTGTGGATGGCCAAGTGCGTGTGCGTATCTTTCTTTGGAGGAGCTGTAGAACGGGTGGATATATTTTTCACTTGGGCGTCCGTTCCAGAGGCCTGCTGGGACTGCGGGGAGATCATCAAATGGGATTTCTTTGCATAGGTCGCACAAAGACATGATGGTTTACGTGTGGAGACTGAACATTGCAGACAAGAATTTGGGATGAGGTGAGAGTGGTTTGTCACGTGTGCGGGGTATTTACCAATGACACGGTCACGTGCCGAGCTCAGTATACGGAGGTATGAGGAGGTGGGTACCAGTGGGAAAGGAAGATATCAATTTAACGACATTATTTTACCCCTGAAGACCTACACATCTTCTGGATCTACCTTAGCTATATAGCAACCTGATAACCACTCCATCTTCTTCTGCCTCCGCTTTATCGATTATAAAAGACGTAAGAATCGCTTACATTCTTCCGCTCCCTCTTCGACTAATGTGATGATTGGTGCCGCTATGCCAAATTGCGATCACGGAAATTTTGTTGCTTTGCGGTTTGCGATCTTTGATAAATTTGCTCCATCGTGTAGCCTTCCCCCAGATAGGTGGTGTAGTCTCTGTATCCATCCCAGAATCCAAAGGCCAGAATTGAAGCTGATTAAGTGAGGGAAGTCCATTCGCAACCATCCCGACAACTTCGTCGAGCCTATCTTCATCCGAAATACCGCGCTTCGCTTTTGGACCCCACTCCCACTCCCATCGACCACCTGCAGTGCCCTTATTATCCAAATCACTTTCACAGTTTAGTGTCAAAAAGTGAAGGTTTGGACAAGCGTGCTTCAGGATGACAATAAGAATTTTCAATATTCTGCCGAAGCCCATGTCCTGCTTAGACTCCCGGTCAAGCGTACCGTCACCACGTCGTAAAATTGTCTTGAATTGACCGTCTAGCCGAATCCTAGACAAGAAGGAAGTGTTGTAGCCCCAATGTTCCGAAAAAAGTGCGCCATGAGATTTTCGAAGAGGAAATCTTGTTGGTAAGCTCCCTGATTGAAAATGCGTGCTACATTTTTGATTGTTTGGCGGTGAATGCTAGCAGGGGTTTTTTTCCCACTTGAGTGACCAGGAATAAGGTGGGTAGCCTTCATTATCTTTTCAACTTTGCTGTGACATCCAAAAGAAAAGGCGTTCTCCTTGTAAAGGATTTCGCATGCTTCTCGGTTTATTTCGCGACAAGTCCGAAGCAACCCAATCCCCCATCTGTCATCATTTTATATTCCTTCATAGTCTTCCCAGTTACCTGGATATTTTTGAGATGGGTCGGAGTGAAATCGGTCAGAGTAAGATCTTGTTCGCGAGTGTTTAGAGGGTGGATCACCGCCGTAAACGTAATATGAGTCTGGAATGACTGCAAACGGTCGTCGAAACAGAATTCTGTACACTTCGTCTCGGATATCTTGATTGAGCAAGTTCAAAAAATGGCACGCTGGTTGTGCTTTGAGAACTTCAGCGTAACTTTTCCGTAAAAACACTGGTTTTGATGGCGCCATTTTTCAAAAACTCCTGGCCCCTGTCAAAATTTCATTAGGTTCTTCATGAAAAGAAAACTCTAGATCAGTGACATGACATTACCTAAAGGTGGAGAGAGAGAGTATCAGCAGACTAGCAAAGTGAAAGGACAGTACTGGAGAAGCACTTAAGCTTAGCACCAGTATTCTGGTTGCTGGCTTTACGTGTTTCTCTGTTTTTGAAAAAAGGGCCCTGTATATTTATACACAAAAAAGGTAATGCACAGACCATACACACGTATCGCATTGATAGTACTGTTACCAACCATTTTTTCACATGTGCTAATATTACTTCACTAAAGCTTTATCAGGCATTGATTGCTTTAAAGTAACCATTTGCTTAGTTGAGAAAATAGAGACGTGAAGCTTAACTTCAAAGTTCATTTCTTCACCTATTCATGGTGATTCCTTTTTAGATTTCAAGTACTAGAGAAGTCCCATGCTGTTTTGGATGACAAAAGATACAGTGGAACATGGCTATGGGGGCGACTCTTCCTGGAAGGGCAGCATATGGAAGACGAAGATATGACCTAGCTCAGGCCATATCCTTTGAAAAAACCATTAAATTGCTAGGAATTCCTTATCCATTGTTGTATTTAGAGAAAGTGCATCACATCAAAGACAGAACACATTCACTCGCTTGGGGAAAATTGAAGCTGTGGGTTTAATTTGTGGAGGGCTGAGAAGTGATAGTGAAAAGAGTTTGATAAACGCCATATTTAAGGCTGTTGTTGACATAAATTAGGGCACAGCGCCAAAAGAAATTGGGAAGACGAAGAGGAAGAGTTTAGGTATGAATATTGGACTTTAAATGTTAAGGATAACGAATGCAAGGAAGATGAAAAAAGGAATGTCCTCCATTCAAGATTGATTACACAGGCAAATACTACCTCACGAATCTGCTTTGTTTTTCAGTCAGTTCAAAGCATTTTATTTAAAAACAAGGTAGGAAATAAAGAGAGTACAGTAAAGTAGTAGGTATCTATCTACTCTACTCTGCTCAAACGGTTCAACTTACAGGATAACTCTACTCTACTATAGTTTCGCGTAAAGTAAGTTATCAGAATCTATTTTATAGTATTTACTATTTATCTACTTATTTCTTAACTATAGACTACTCAGAGCATTACTTAAGTACTCTAGGTAACGACTCTACTCTTTCAAACGTAGTAACTACATAATCTCTACTTTACTCTACTTAGAGCTAGTCACAGCAATACTTAAGTACTACTTGAGTGCTTCGGTAATCTTTGCCCATACTATTCAAAAAGAAGTGTACAATATAGTTCAGCTTAAAAAACCAAGTACAGGAGGTCTAAACCAAGATTAAAACGATTTATAAATGCACCACCTGGTTTTTAAAGATTCCAGCACACTTGTAAAGCTTTGTTTATTAAGTTCTCATTGAAAATAGGCCTGCTGTCTATTCTGTTCGAACTAATAGCACCCGTCTTTGGTCCGAATCTCGTGAGGGAATTCCTAAAGCCTACGCTTGCTTCCAAATTGGGGGGGACGAATCAGCAATTGGCTTGCCTCCAGCCTCATACAATTTAAAGATACGTACGTAGTTGCAGAACAAAGAGAAAGCACATGATAGTATAACTGAATGAACATCCATGAGACCATCGAGGAATTTCTTAAATTCAGAAAAAGAAAACTAATACAATGATGCTCCACCAAAGGAATCCGAACTATACAACGGAATCCCCATGTAACTAAAACGCCGCACTCTTGACTCCGTACTACCTGTCCTACAAAAAGTGGGCTGATGCGCAAGGCTGCCAGGAGAGAAAGTACAGAAAACAAAAGTCATTATCATCATGCAGCCGGTCCTATGCAATGTAAAACACAAAACAATATTCGAGAAGAATGAAACCGTAAACCTAATACAACAAGTTCGATATTGATACGAATTTATCAACGCCATCCTCCTTTACCCATAACTCCTGCAACACTCTCTCTTGACCTCGGGGTACCGCTTGCGATTCGAATGGAACCAAGGGGGATGTTACCACTTATTGCTCGAGGCTCTGCAATGGTTGTACGACGATTGTTCTTGACCACAGGTTGTGTTCGAGGACTTAAAACGCTCGAATGAAACGAACCTTCCTTGTCACTCTTCACCATTCTCCGAGCATGGCTAGCGGTAAACATGTTCTCGTTTGGTGGCGATCCAGCCATGGTGGCTGCCGTTGGACTCCTACGACGATGGGCTCGACTCATTGTGTCGTTTGATGCACGAGAAATGGAGCCCGCTCTCTTAAGAGCCTTTCCTATCTTTGCGCTCTCCGATCGATCCATTTGAAAACTGTTCTCGCCTTCTGAAGACGAATTATTTCCACTCTCTGTTGGCGTGGGACCGTTTGCCATGGTATGTACAAGGTGTAATGGGGAGCGGTTATTAGCATGTGTGTCTATCATGCGCAGTGGTGATGTCTCTGTATCGGAGGAGGAAAGTCTTGTCATCTTTGGTGGAGGTGGAGGTGGCGACCCGTCTGACTTTTTAGAGAGGAAGCCGGCCTGAAACCGATTTGCCTTGGGCTTGATATCAATTGATGGTGTTGGCGCGGTAGGGATAGGAGATGAATTCAGCGAGTCGTTGGAATTATCTGCGGCGAGGTATGAGGGCAATACGGGTAAAACAATGCTTTTCTCGGCTGATGATGCTTCCGGAGAGACAGGTTTTTGTGGTGTCTTTTCGAAGTCAGCCAAAGCACCAGATTCTGTATCATCTCGCCACCTGACGCTTCGTTGCTTTGATGGAGACTTCTTCTTTGGTGTGAATGAAACTCCCTTTTTTCCTAGGGCTGCCTTTCGTCGTCGAGGAGAAGATTTCATTGGCGATGCAAAAACTTGGGGTGCGACTGCAGCAAGTGCTTGCATTGTTGGAATCGGTCGAGCTTGAGTGTCGATGAAGTTGGCTGGCTTCTTGCGTTTGGGTGTACCGCGCTTTGTTGGGGGGAACTTCTCGGTGACGTTCAACGATCCATCAGGTTTAACAATTTCGGATACAGAGATAGAACATGTTTGGAGCAAACGGCCTAGGACCGATTTTGCATGCTTAATTGCATCCTCCTCGGTCATACTGAGTATATCGTGAAGGGAAGAAATGATGTCGAATTGGGCAGAAAGCAGCACTTGCATAACGTCCGCATCGCCAACCTTCTCTTGCTCCAGAACTTCTCGCAAAGCTTGAACTGATGCATTTGACTTGAGAAGTTCGGCTTCTCTGGTCAAGTTTGCAGCATCAGGCCCTTCACCGGATCCATCTACTTCTGCGAGTTGTTTAATGCCGTTTTGCAGTGCCGAATCGATTGCCCGCTCCCAGTTGCATTTGTCGAGTCGTTGATGGTAATGTTGTCTGCTGTTCTCGAGCTCAAGAAGAATGCCCTGGGCGGTTTTTCGCATCGCCATGAGACTTGGGGCCATTTCTTCGTCCTCCCGGGAGTCGCAGATGGAATCGAATGCTGCGACCCAAGATGATAGAACCGAGATTCGACGTTGAAGCTGTCGCAACTTCTTCATGTTGGTGACCTTCTCTTGTCGTTCCTTTGCGGCATTATCGAACGATGCGCGAATTCTTATGACACCTTCACGAACAATCCCATCTCGCTTTTCGCTCTGCCTCTTGAACTTAATGAATGCCGCAGCCTCGCCGTCCTTCTGCTGCGCCTGGAGTTCATTGATTAATGCCCTCTGCTCATCAATCTTGACCAAGAAGTCTTTCACATGTCTATTGACATTATATACATTTCGGGTGACCTTGGTTTGGATGTTCTTCGCTCTGTTGGCATATCGTAGTGTGTTTTGGGTTTCATCGAAGTGGGCGCTCGAAGGGCTGACGCAGACTATCATAACCGTCTTACAATTTCCCCCCAATGAAAATTTCAATAGTCGAGTGAGTTTGGAATTTCGATAGGGAACGTGGTTCTTCTTTCGCGGATCGCAAAGCGCATTAATACACCCTCCTAGTGCTAACAGAGATTTGTTGATGTTTGCTCCTTCGAGGAGCCTCTCCCCACGATTCTTTGTCGCACTGGCACGCTCACTGCCCGCCAAATCTATAATACTCAGGGTTGCCATTGTATGTGGCTCATTAACGTCCGCATTTCGATCCTTTTGCGCAACATTGATCTGAAGGACGGCGTGCGACCGAGAAGATGTTGCGTTTGCCGCGGTTGGAGAGACTGTTCGGTATTCGTTTCCTTGCACAATCATATCCATAACTTCTTGAACATCTCGTGGATGGTGGCTTGTTAGCCCAGCTACAGATACAGCTTGATTGGCATCCTCGCGGAGCATCAGTCCTTGTTTGCTTCCTCCGGGTACAAGAAGGTCGCGAATTGTCTCGTTGTAAATTTCTAGGTATGATAACGAAACTTCGGTCGTCTTTTGGTCGGATCGCTCAGAAATCTTCTCGAACAATTCCTGCATCGTGAGAAAGATGATTCCAGGTTGCTGAGCTGTTCCAGTGATTGTATGTGTTTTCCCGCAGCCAGTCGCACCATATGCAAAGACCGTCGCATTGTATCCCTCCATAACGCTATCCATCAATCCTCTTGTTGTTGACTCGTATACTTCGGCTTGTGTGGTATTCTCGTCGAAGACTCGGTCGAATGCAAATTGTTGATCCTTCACCCTCTTTCCCATATTCGGAACCACTGATCTTGAGAAACGTTGTATTGGGTTGTCTTCAGGTGGGTCGAATATTCTACTATCGTCAGTCGGTAGACACCAATAACAATGGCCATACATACAAGCACTTGTCATCTAGCACCTTGATTACTGCTCTAATTCCCTTCTGTCCAAGTTTCGGAGTTGGAACTCCAGCGAGAGATCCATCTCCCAGGAATAGTTGCCCGCCATCTGATTTCGTGCTATAAAGAGTGAGCGACATTCGGAGAGGATTGGTATGGGATCCAAATACATTTGTGCTGCTTCACGGATTGTGAAGGGCCGAACACGAACTGTGAGGTGTTAGATTTTCCAAGTCGCAGAATATGAACGATATAGTTTGCATACCAGTAACCGATATCGAAGAGGCTCCAGCATCTGCAGACATCTTGGTGATGTTGAAAGGGGCGGGTCATTCAAAGAGGGGATTCCTCTTGAATGCGCGTAAACAAACGGTTGATTCGTATGCAAGGGGCAAGATCGAAACGAATGATCGAAGGGAATGAAATCTGAGAAGCAAAAGCTTCAATCGCAAGTTCTAGAGGGTAACTATTCGACTCCGGTATGTCGTGGTTTTTTGATGATCCCTTTGGTCTTCACAGAATCGCGGTGTTTGGATGAGGAAAACACCGGGCATAGCAACGACCATAGCAACCCGCGCTTGGCGTACCACGTGCCGAACCGGGGGGTCGACCCCTACCAGGCCAGGGATGAAATAATACTATCCCGTCCTGTTAATGGAGATTTAATGCTGATATTTCTTTTTCCTCCCTATTTCCTGCTTCTTTAAACCCCTCTTACCCCTAATACTTTGTTTTGTTATGTCTCGGGGAATGATTATGGAATCTATAATGACGACGCAAGCGATTCTTAATTCTCTTCAATTTTATTTTAATCCTCAAGTGCCATATCTAATCAAAAGTATATCCCAAAGCCTCAGTATCCATTACACTTCGAATGGTAACACTATCCCCAAAATGAGTGTAGTTCAGCGAATAATCAAGAGTGATATTCGTGTATGGCAACGGGCCGAAGAAATCAAATGGATAAGCCCACATCCTATCAGGTCCAGCTATCTCCGATTTTCTTTTCCCCCAATCCAGACGTTGCCAGTCATTCCACAGCTTGTCCAAAGTCGAGTGGATGATGAAGAAAAGGGGGTCACCAGGCGAAGACCATGTATCAGCAAGCTCACCCACCTGACCACCGATACCGATGTGCAAGCCTAGATGTATCACCGTGTCTGCTACTGTCAAACTTTTTCCTTGGATGGCGATGTTGAAATCGTTGTAAGTTTTGGCGGTTCTTGTAGCGGCGAGACGCTCGTCGCTTAGAGCGCTGGCTATGAGCTCCGGACAAAAGTCTCTTCGAAGGCAGTGAGGATTATAGTTGAGATTGTCCCCTGGACTCGATTAGCGGTAGCAGGCAACATGTGTTTATCAAATGCGTACCAATTCCCATATCGACAGTCAAGTTCGCGAATGGACCATTGTCGACACAACCTAAATTGTGTCAATTAGATTGAGTAGATGGGAAATCACTTTCTACTTACCACCACCCGTTCTATCTGAGAGAATAATGGTCGGATCACTGACAGGAATGCCAGTAACGTTGCTGACCCATGGTCCATTGCCTTGTTTAAAAGTTAATTGGAGACCATTAAGCTTCTGATGTGAAGAACTTTACCTCCGACTCCGGTCACAGGATCAAAAAGGGGAGAATTAGGGAAGGTCTCCACGGTATTATCCAAGGAAAAGTCCCACCATGGCTGAGAACCAATGTATCCACAAGTGTCTCTCAGATCTTGCTCCCAAAGAAGCAAAAAATGACGATGCCATCTTCGGAATTGGGTTCAGTTCCTATTGTACGATTTTTGGGAGTGCTGTACTTACGGAAGGAAAGGGCCCTAACAATTGTGTAAGTCTTCGAGTTTGTTTTTGTAAATTCATGTGCTACTCCCGAAGGTGTGTGAACTCACATTGAAATGAACATAATCTGCAGCTTGAATGTGCAACGCCATGAAATCGCCATACCGATTCCGGACACCTTCATAATATGCACCATTTAATGCTGGCTTGCTCATCATACACTTGACAGCGTCGATCCAACGGAATTTCTCATCTCTGGAAAGTTTTCTCCTAGAGAGCCAATGAGTAAAGTACTTGAGGTCTATTCAGATAGAATCACCACCGACCACTCTTTTCGGATATGTAACCCCTTGCGCTCTTGTCTAAGAACCAAGTCACTGATCGGATTTGCTCTCGTTTCTTCAACAGGAGCAGCTGCCGTAAAGGTTATGATGAAGAAAAAAGTCGAAATCAGAGCTTGAGCTAGATGCATTTTGCCAATGATAATAAGCACGAGATCTCAGGTTGTCGACTGTTGATTTGAGGAGGAGCTGGAAGATATCCAGGCTTTTTGGCCCCATCCGGTACAAATATATATATTTCGGAAAACGAATACTTCAAAATGGAGTTTATTTCTTCCTCCGTCGCGGATGAATTTTGGGAGGGAGAACTCGGAGCAACCGAAAGTTCGGTACCTGCTGCCTTGGAAGCTTGACCATCATGAGGTGCATATTGGACAACAGAGTACTGCATGTGGTAGCTTGTCAATTTGGTACAAGGTTGAACCCAGTTGGAAGGTACGAGGTGATTTTGAACATGTATGTTGCATAAAATAACTGCTAGACCGGAGGTGAGAACCGCACTACATGGAAAAGCCCGGCACCTAAAGCTGTCACTAAGAAGGTTGATAATCGAATTCGGTAAAATTTTCCGTTTTGAACTAACACTTGATACAAGCAGGCTCTCTGAGCCAATAACAAGCCTTGTTTAACTATCGTTTGACCGCTAACATGGTCAGCGGTCATATATGGCTTCATTCCACGATTATGTCATGAGATTTTAAATTGCAAATAGAATTAGGACTCCCATACCCATTGTCCAGCGAAGTCAGTGAAGTCTCAACATTGAGCTCCCCTTAGCCGATTCCCAACTTCGATGGTTTCGAATTCCTGGTTCTGAAGCCATTATAGTTCAACTCCCAACAAAAGCATGACATGAAAGAAACCATAGGGACTTCGCTTGGAGGGTGGATGTGTCTCATTTGAACTCTTTGGTTCTAAAAGTTCTTTCAATTTCACCTTAACCCCAGCGCTCTCTATCCTTTCCACCATGCACTTACGAGACTTCTCCCTGGTGCTATCCCCACTATGATCGTCGGATCGCAGATTTCCCATTTCGGATAGCTCACGTGCGAGAAATGATACGTTTCCTCGATTCCAAATTATCCAAATATGCAGCAGTGGTGTAACAGCCCCCTCCAGAACTCACGGTCCAAATATCAAGCCGATTGGAATTAAGTCCGTTGAATATCAACTCGCCCAATTGCGGTCTTCTAGAAAGTCCGTACGCAGGATCACGTTAATCGTGGATTTGTGATGCTCCCGAACCCATACTCACTTTTTAGAAAAACATAAGCTCGGGAGTTGGAAGTAATACAGTTGCTGACGCTGTGGCGTGACGGGTTCCGGCAGATGTGGAGTTGACGACAGAACCCCGGAATTCGGTGGCGAGGTTTGTTTGAGATCGATTTCGATTCCCGGCCTGTCTATGGTTTGAAGATCACAATTGCCTCTTGCAAATAATGCCTACTGTAAAAAAACCTCAGTCCACCATCTATCCACCCACAATTCATTGAGCCGAAATGTACTTTTCGTGTTTGATGCTAAACCACTATGTCAATTGTTATGACCACAACCTAAGTTTGGAAATTTCAAACGTGCCTAGAACGCCTCAAAGCTTGGCAAGTGCTGATCATGGAGGAATTGAGTTCTGATCTCTTTCGCGAATGTCACTTTGCAATGGAATGTGCTTCCCCGGGCACCATGTCTTCGGGTTTCCACCTCTCTCTTCCTAAGTTTACTGTCTTTTATTATGTGACATATATTCTTACTTGCTTAATCTTCCTCGCCTGACCATTTCTGCTTACAATTGAATACCTTCCGACATCGCGTTATTTTCTTACCTGCTTCTACGCTGACATGCCATGCCTCCGATGTGGCACCAACACTGTCTACCAATCGGAAAATACAGATATATTTATGACTCTTTATTCACTGATTCAACGCATTTTCGAGTCTTGATAGTAACATGAGATATAATTTTAGTGTACCTCCATTCAGATTGACATGCAAGCACTACTTCAAATTCTTCAACTAAAGGAACAACGAAGAGATCTGCCAACTGTCACCACCAATCTAGAGCAAATTGATATACATGTTCTAGTAAACGAAACCCAGCCCAAATCCTGATCATCCTCCAATCTTGACAAGAACCGACTTCGTCTCGAGAAAGAAATCCAAACTATGATACGGCATACCCTCCCTGCCAATCCCAGATCCCTTGTACCCACCAAACGGGGTATCCATACCCGTCGTAGGGCTGGTACAATTCACACCCACAGTTCCAGCCTCCAGCCCCTTCGCCACTCTCATTGCACGATCAATATTCTTGGTGAAGACTGCGGCATAAAGACCATACTCGGTATCATTAGCTTTCGCCAATGCCTCTTCTTCTGTCTTGAAGACATTGATGTTGACCACTGGCCCAAAAACTTCTTCTTTCATGATTCGCGAATCTTCTGGGGTTTCAAGGATAATGGTTGGCTTGATGAAGTACCCATCGCCCTTGGCGTAGGATTCGTCTCCAAGAATTACCTTGCCTTCATTCTTACCTATCTTGAGATATTCAAGAACTTTGTCGTACTGGATTTTATCCACCAGCGGTCCGTGGTTCGTTTCTGGGTGCGTGGGATCGCCAATTTGCGCAGTTGCGAACTTGGCCTTGAATGACTCAATGAAACGTTCTGCAATGGTGTCTTGAACATATATTCTTGAATTTCCCATGCAGGTTTGTCCACTGTTGGTTTGGATGGAATATTGTGTCGCTTGTGCTGCCGCTTCTATATCCGCATCATCAAAAACGATGGCTGGGGACTTTCCTCCCAATTCGAGAGAGACCACTTTTAAATTTGATTTTGAAGAAGCTTCCTGGATAAGTCTTCCAGTCCTTGTCGATCCAGTGAAAGTTATTGCTCGAACATCCATATGATGACTGAGGACTGATCCCGAAGTGGCTCCATGACCGCTTAACACGTTGATTACTCCGGGAGGGAACCCTGCTTCTTTTATTAACGAAGCAAGTCGAGCAGACTATTTGATGTCAATGTTCATCTTCTCCCAATTCCGCTCGATTTTCCGGAGGCTTTCTTACAGTCAATGGGGCTTTCTCGCTGCTCTTCAAAATAACAGTATTCCCCACGATAAGTGCAGGAGCAACTTTCTTCGCAAAAAACAAAAGAGGTACGTTCCATGGAATGATAGCTGCAACTACTCCATATGGTTGCCTGAAAGTCAAGTTTACAAAACCAGGAGTGGCCAGACTCGACGTTCCCTGAATATCATACCCAGCTTCGGAGTAATGCTCGAAAGTACCCGCAGCTACCGCGGCATGGAAATAACTAGACACCGGGTGTCCCATAGATAGAGCCTCCAAGTTTGCGAATTCTCTGTCATGTTGTCGAATCAATGCAGCGAGTTTTTTGAAATAGCTTCCGCGTTTCTGGACCGTCAGAGCTGACCATGCAGGGTAGGCCGCTTTTGCTGCTGCAACTGCACGGTTTGTATCTTCCTCGGATGCTTCGGGGACTTCAAGTTTTGAGTCAGCGTGGACTTGGAGTCAAATGAATGGTCCCGTTCGTACCTTTAGCTACCACTTCCCCTGTACTTGGTGAAATCAAGTCAAATGTTTCCCCGTCTGAGGCAGGGACATGCTGATATGGAGAAGTCAGTTTACATGTCACGTGTTGTCGTCTTCAAACCAACCTCGCCATTGATGAAGAGACGAGTCTCAATCTCTGTTTCTGATATAGAGGCTCCTCCCATAATGCTTTGTTCTTAGTTTCTGGCCGGTGTTGAACTTTCAAAAGGGTGTCAAGAAGTCGTGGGAATGTAGCCAACTCGTGATGGCGCAGCCGTACCTAGTCCTTGCAGCTTTCTCGGCTAAATCCATAACCTATAACTAGATTGAGATGGGATTTACATCAAGAGCTCGCCATTATATCAAGTTCCGTATTTCCGAATGTTACACCAGAATGGATAAACAAATCCTAGTAGAATGGGGTTGTGGATGCCAGGACCATGCATTTGGGAACATTGCAAAAAGCATTTCGGCATATGTTTCTGGGTGATTCTCCAGTATGCAGAGGTTGCAATTCTTCCAAGAACCATGTGGGACGTCGATGAAAGGTTCAGGTAGATTTCCAATATCTTCAATTTGGAAATCGAGAATCGAGAATTGAACTTCAGTTGAGTACAATCCAGATACCCCTCACAACCCTCCAAACATCGCAAAAATGCCAAAAGGAACAATAGCAATCGAAGAAGCAGTAATCGACCCCGCGGGTCTAGAAGGTCTCAAACAATGGACCGCAGTGCTTTCCCCATTGACATCAGCACCCACAAATTTCAAAGGGCCCCCAGATGTCCATTCCGCCCGTCTATTGGATATCCACAAAACCCGTCTCGAGACAATGGACAAGGAGGGTGTCGAGTACATGCTACTTTCCTTGACCTCCCCCGGACCCCAAGGCGAAGCCAACCCTACCAAGTCCTTAGAACTCGCTCAAGTGGCAAACGACTAATAGTCGGTTTCCCTTCCCCGTCGCTTCGCTAGGGGTCGGCGGAAGCAAGTGTCTCCCGCAAGCAAGTGTCTCCTGTAATGCCGTAGATTAGCCCCCTACTAATTTTATATGCGCATACCATCT
>LKTO01000911.1:0-14456 GCA_001399465.1 Hymenoscyphus scutula
GGGGGGGGGGGGGGGGGGGGAAGATCCTCAAGTCAAGAATGGGAAGAGCTTGCGAATTATAATGGGGCCTCTAGTTTGGACCTGGCTTGCGACTGGTTTCTTTCTCAGTCTAGGTGATGGATGGAAATGTTGGTAATTTATCAGTCTCGGATTTTCACGACGTAGGTGTTGGAGATGTGCATCACATTCCGTACAGTAGGTACAATGTACATGCTGTAATGGAGCGATCATCGTCCGAAAGCAGATCCGGACAAATTCCTTTTTGAATTTGTAGCTCCAGCGTGACTTTCCCAAAGTTAAGCTGGTGATGTCTCGGAGCGAGGTGGTGGTTGAGAGGCACGTCCACTCCGCATATTCAACTCCTCCCCCGTTTTCTCCGCAGTTTCCATCTTTTTTCCCTTTTCTCGCAAGCTATTCTTCAAAAATCGCCTGCTCCGTAGAGATCAAGTACTTTGGATATATGACACTATCTGCCTGTTTTGAGTTGTCATATTCTTATTTCGATGCAACCGGTGCATAACCATAATCCACCTTCCATCGTGCCGGGCTCTGACAATAAAATACCAACGCCTTGGTTCTGGATTGATGCAGTCAGCTCTGCGGCAGAGCTATGTAATATTTCATGTGCCCCTTATTCAATATCTCATTATAGAAACAAGCAGCCACATCATATGCATGCATGCATCTTTTCAGCCCAAATTTTGACAGGGCTGTCGAGCTGGATCTTTTCTGCAGTACAGTACTTGTATCACCTTCCACATCCAAGGACATTTAACCCCATGTGATCTATATCTTGGGAAGTATTGCAGGTCATTAAAACAAGGATCATCAACCCTAGCAATGATCAAAACTTGGTGGTTTTCCCATGTCCGCACTTGACAATAACCCTTGCACACACGTACCGTGCTTGGCCTCGTCTGCATCTTCCAAACAGGTACTCCGTACCATGCAGCACAAGGGTCTTGATTGGAAAAGCACATATATCATCTTGGGTCCTGCTTCAAACTTAATTCTCGAACTTATATCATATTCATCCACCCCACGACCCGACCGACGGTTTTCTGGAACCCATCGAACAACAAAAGGAAAAATAATGAACAGAATGATGGACATCAGAAACGTGGAACTCAGTGTGGAGGACATTCTCTCCATTCATCGACACTGGATCACGAAACTTTACCTCGATGACCACAAGAGTGAGATGGAAATTGTAGGAATGCTGTATGAGCGCCGGTTACCTGTCACGTGCGGAATACCTTTCTTGTTTGCAAAGTTCACTACTAATATTCTTCCAGTATCTCGCAGATTCAAAATTGTTTATCAGAATGGGACTTGATTTCTTCGCCCCCAACCTCAAGGCGGGGTTCCTCGAGCAACAATTCCTCGATCGAGTCTGCATCAGAGGGTGACTGGGAAGCCCTTCGCTCACCCTCCCCGACCTCATCAACATCTTCATACTACTCCACCACCCCCCAGAACGTCGCTCTCTACAGCACACGTCCACTTCCATCCCTCCCAATATCCGCTTCATCCCCGGTTTCCCGTCTCAAATCCAAACCACTGAGACATCCTAAACTACGCCACTCAAAAAGTAACATTTGCACAAACACAAATACGAATACAACTATCCCAACCCGCTTCGCCGATCGCTCTCCCTCATTAAACCTTACCAAAATAATCTCTCACCAAACCCGAACTCGTTCATACGAAGTCGAGACCATTCTCTCTCCTATCTCTCCTATTGAATCGGGTCTCTCCCCTATCGAGATCTTTACCAATGATATGTCTCAAAGCCATGAACGTATTGCTGTGGGATTGAGACGGGTTCGAGTTGATTATCCGGGGAGTGGAAAAGACGGCGATGATTTTGAGTGGATGAGGCAGTTTCGGGATTTCAAACACGAGGGGAAGAGGGAGGTGAAGATATATCAGGGGGGCGACTTACAGTATGAGGCTGATGAGGAGTGAGAATTTTCCTTTGTTTTGCTTTAGTCGGTCTTTCCAGATTTTTTGGGATTCTTGCATTGTTGTCTTGATATCTGTTGTTGTCGAAGTTCTTGTTTGACTTAGCGATGGGGGGTTTTTAATCGGGCTTGAATTTCTTCTTCTCTTTGCATTCTATGGGAGCTCGGCATGCTATTTGTATTTATACTGTACCGTAATGGTTTCTTGGAAGGGACTGGAGTTCAAAAATTGGCATTTAATGCGTACTTCCTTGTTTAACTAGCAGAATCATGCAAAGGAAGGGATGGAATGGAAGTGGGAAATGGGCAAGTTGACGGAATTGAGGAGATAGCTGGCTGGCTAGCTGGATCTGACACATGGAAGGGGGTTGCTCATATAGTTTAGATAACAACCAACGAAACCAGAAATAAAACCTTGAAATGCAGTATCCTTCCTTCCTTTCTTCTGATTGCGGGGAATTGTCAAAACCAACTTTCGGGGAGTTTGGTAACCTTTACGTCATTGAAGCCATACTGGGGAACTTACGAAGCTCTCTTTCAAGAGAGCCCTGTAGACTGCCACTTCCGAAATGCTCCGATTTATTTCGGCTAGAGCGGTTATTTATTTCGGTGAATTTCCGGTTGTAATCCGGGTAAGCCAAGCAAGAAATCTTGTCTGCTTATTAAGTGATTGTTGATGTCGTCTCTTCAGGTGTTTGGTCAGATCTTATGAATGTAGATGAACAAAGAAGCTTGCAATACGGAGTACCCGCCCAGATTGCTTTGGGGAGGGCACGAAAAGCGGGTCGTGAGTTGGTCAATTTGCCTCACTGAAAATGAGTTTTCGTCTCTCAAAAAGAATCTTGAAAATATCCTGAGCTGTTACCTCTTAATGATTTTTTACCCAAAGGGTTTCATGAAACACGGTTCTAAACTTCATTCCTTACGGTGCGAAATGGATGTTTTTGTTTTTATTTTAAATTGAGGAAATGAGAATTTCGTACAGATGGTCTTTCTCCCCACTGGGAAATTGATTCTTTGCTTTTACATTACATCTAGAGTATGAGATTCGGCCCTTACTCTATAATCTAGAACACTCTATAACCTAGAACAACGAAACGTTATTATCTAAGACAAATACAAGAACGAGAAGAGTATCTTCTTCTTTTTCCAAACTTCTAGAGCAATTATTTTGGTGATTTCCGAGAGGCTTTTGTATAACAGGAGAGTGTGGTGAACAAATCTGCCGTGTTACAAGTGTTGCAAGAACTACGGAGCCGTTTACACACCTTTGTAAGAGCAGCCCAACTTTACGTATGAGCTATAATTCAAAGCAAAGATAAATCTTGCCGTGACGTTTTCTCGCTAAAACGAGGATGGCTCCACGTTCAAATAGACAGAAAAATTGTGAAAAATGGGACGAATACGTATTAATAAACGACTGATCAAAAGTCTTTGAACCCAATTTCTCGCTCAAAACGCCAGCCATTTCGTCCTCTCATCATGTACTTCATTACCACTTCCTCCCTTTTCCTGCTTTTCCTTAACTTCTCTCCATCCTTCCAACCTAAACCGCCGTCCCAATCCTACTCCCCTCCCCATCACCATTCTCCTTCCGTTCCTTTTCCCTCAGTCTCCGATTCGTCGCCTCCCTCAAAACGTCCAGCCCAACCAATCCCCCGCCACCACCCATGATTTCTCCCTTGGAACTCTCAATCCTCTCCCCCGCATTGTCAATCCTCTTATCCTTCACCTCTCGTACATCTCCCACACTGTACACACTCGGGCTCATCCCCCGCTCAATCTCCAATCCTATCGGTACCTCCTCGCCAGCCATTTCTGAAGCCCGAGGATCAAGCGTGGAGGAACGTGTATATGTAGCCGTGGAGCGACTATCAGGCATAGAGCTTAAGCTAGGCAGAGTGGAAAGACGGCCTATGGTGTTTGTAGTACTCCGATTTGGTAAACCAGGGGTTGACGAAACCCCACGGTACGAACTTTCCGTCCCAAAAGCACTAAAGGCGGAATCTGTGAATCTCACTTCTCGGGGTGTTTCGCCTCGCGAAGGGGCACCTGCCGAGCGGTCGCCTTGTGGGAAGCCCCCAGCGGACATCGTACCGCCAGTTGATTTGCTGGGTGTATTCTGGTTTAATGGACCGGGTGGAGATGGCATCGTGGGAATATCCAATTTCGATAAGCGACTCAGACGTTCATTCAGTCCCCCCGCGACCCCAAAGAGAGGAGGTGAGTTGGGACGATCAGGGTCGTAGGTAAGTGTGTTTTTCCTCGAGGGATTTCGTCTCGGTATTCCCTGTTCTTCTTGTTCTCGTGGGCGATCAACATGTCGTGGTGGTATGGCGAAGGCTTCACCAAATGCCCGTCCTCGTGTAGGTGAGTCCCCGTTTGTAGGGGGTGTACTCCTACTTCTCTCCATCATTTCCCCCCGTTGTCCATGATTTTCGTCAACAATAAAACCCACGATATTCCCCGGTAAGCCAGGCGGCACCTCTCTAATTTCTCCCCTTGATCCATTTGTACCTCTACTTATGTTCCTCCTCCCTCTACTGACACTCCGTCTTTCATTCCCAAAACCAGTGGGATCATACATCATTGCAACTGGTTCGGCTGTTGCTCGACGGAACATGGTTTCTTGACTATCCCTCGTATCATTGACGCGAATGCCCTGTCTGTCTTCGCGTCGTCGACGGAGACAGCGGGTGATAAGGAAGAAGATGAGGATTGATATTATCGAAGAGCCTATGATGGAAAACGTGACGACGAGGGCGAAGAGAAGTTTGTTGTTGGCAACTGTGCGGACTGTCTGGACTGTCATTGTTGCTTGTGACTGGATTTTTACATTAGTTTCGATGGATGGAAGCTAGAAGAAGGGAACTTTACAGATATTGACGATATACTGCTCTGAGCTTCTAGTATTACTAAACTTGCCGAAGCTGTATTTACTTGATTAGCTCACTCCTTCCAACTACTAAATTGAAATTGGAAAAACTCACATTTTGCAGCATTAGCCTCCTGGTTAGCCGAAGCAATCGCAGCACTGGCACTCGCCACCAAACTAGCAATAGCAGAACTAGCACTAATCTCCAAACTTGTCCCAACTCCCCCTCCCCCTCCCCCTCCCCCTCCTCCCACAACCACCGAACTTGAAGTCGAAGGTCTATTCCCCGGTAAAACACTGGTGATAGTAGTTATAGTAGGAGCCGGTACTGGCACGGGTACACCAGAAACGTCCGTCCTGCTCAGCGTAACAGTGATCGTAGCACTCGACGTTGTGGCGGGCAAAGTATTCAACTCACTAATTGTCGTCGTTAAACTCACAATTGAAGTGATGGTACTAGTAATCGTCGAAGGTGGCGGTGGTGGCGAAGGAGGAGTGGTAAGCTTTTGACCTATAGCTAAACTTGCGGATATTTGTATAGCTGATATTGCGGCCTCCGCACTTGCTTGAGCTGATTGCTCGGCTGCAGAGACAGATTGTTGGGCGGCGAGTGAGATGGCGCTTATTGAATTCTGGGCATCTGCTGAAGCGGCAGCAACGGCAGAAGCAACAGCAACGGAAATCGAGGAACCACATAACGACAATCCTGGTATCAGTGGTGCAGTTGGGATTCTTATTTGTCGTCCATCGAGTGTTGGCGGAGGGGTGATAACACCAAAACCCGTTGATGTAGTTCTCGTCGGTATCGATGGTTCCAAGGTTTCCAACAATGGCGTCGGATCGTCCACCTCGAGACTCGGAAGATTCGCAAGCCAATCTCGATGTTCCTCCAATCTTTCATTGCTCCTTGACACGAGATTCCCCAACACCTGTCCATAAGCAACAACAGCAGGTCCATGGCGTTCTACAGAACCACCCAGTGCCTCCACTCTACCTCCGGTGATGACAATACCATGTTCACTATCATCAGTTTCCTCGATTATAACCTCCATATCTCGCAAGCATTAACACAACTTTTTGCGGGAAACCTGCCCTGAAACTCGGAATATTATCGAAAAGAAGAAGGTATGAGGGAAATTAAGAAATTATTGATATTGCTGCCCTCTGCAACTTGCTATCGAATCCATCTTGGTTGGCTGGTAAAACACTCACTCAATGGTCGTCGTCTCGTGTGAAAGAAATGATGATCCCACACGTACCGAGATCCAGTCCAGAAACTCGGGACATTTCCATCAGAACCATCCGGGGGGCAACTCCCTCACCACTCACCACCCACACTTCATGGATCCCCCAAGCGCAGTAGTTGTCCACAGATCCAGTAAGACGATGACCTACCACAGATCACCGCGGGGCGGCCCATGCCACGATGCACCGCGCTAGACGTCCAAGAGCTTCCCCTCGCGACATTTCGCTCAAAGGGGCTTAGCGAACCGGTATCGAAACATCCCCAGCATCAAAAATCGCCCACGAGGTGTTTAGGCCGCGAAACAGCATCAGCAAAGCCTCGAAGTCAAAACTAGGAGCTAGTCAGCAAGGCTTTGTTCCCAACGGCGAGCGATGCTAGGGGTTATGAAGGGACTGGGTCTCGGACTGCCTCTCACTTTCATTGGAAGGGAGTCGCTTTGATATTTCTTCACGAACCTTTCCGAAATTCCGGTATGCATATTTGGAAGATATACAGCCACTGGAAAGAGTTTAGTAATCCTTTCAAGAAAGAGCAAAGTTCCCTTTTGTTGCACATCGCAATAAATCCCCGAATGGCTGGAGAGTTGAAGTCTGAGATAGATCTGTCACTCCCGTCGGAAGTCCTGGGTTCTTGGCAGGACCATGGAGTATCAGCAAAACACCCCGGGCATGAAGAATGTAAACATGCCCGAGCCGTGCTTTTTGGGAAGTTGCCGGTCTGAGAGGAGGATCGAGGAGAGCTTTGGAGGACAAACACGGCGAGATGGCCATGTAATCCATTCATAGCTGGTGTTGTAGCGATGACATATGAAAATGAGCAACTCGCTCAGCACTAGAACATCACTTAGATATCCCAAAAACCCGGTAACTATCAAAGGCTTCATATCCACGATGGTCCAGATTCAATGGGCTCCAGGTGATCGGCAAAAATTCCAGAAACGCGTACGGAGGCGGGGTGAACCATAATCACAAAGCATTATTACTTGACCCGCCCTCTCCCGACTCTTGCAAAAAGACCAGACCAAGTCAAAGTACCAGGACCAAATAACCGCGTTTGTCCCAGTACAGGAACCGACAGACGCGACAGGAGAGAGGTGGTCTGATTAAACATAGAAAAAAGGCTCCTCACATCCAATCAAGATCTGCCGGCAAGCACAGGAGAGGTCCGACCCAGGAAGAGGTCCGACCCAACCTCTCCATCAAGTAACAAAAATCGCACACGACGGGAGAATCCAAAAATCTCGGTCGTACTAGTGGCAGTAGCAGAGAAGACAAAAAACAACCAGCCACCCAACGCGCCTGGAGAAAAATCTGTAACTCCATCTCGGCCCTGCAGTCTCGGGTCAGCGAAGTGATCATGGCCTGTGAAAATCCGATTCAAACTTGAAAAGTGCCAGACGTGACATCATAAATCAAGAAAGATCGGACGACGGCCTGGCATTTTTGCAGATGGAAAGAAATATGTGCTAATTTCCGAGTAGCTAGCTTTCCGGAATAAGTTTGTCGTACCTGTACCACTACGGCACGCCATCCAGATGCTCAAGAGGATACAGTACAAGTGATATAAAATATATCTCGCTCGAAGAACACGGACAGCATGAAAGTGCAAAGTTGATCAATTTGCAGAGGGAACTGAAGTGTCCCCAGGCCAAAAAGTGCCTCGCAGCATCCTTTCGTCAGCTTCGACCTCTACTCGAGTCTTTCGCTCATGCACAACCAAGGAGCTACCCAAAAATCACAGCACTCTTGGTAAGCTTCTTCCCAAGCCCATGAATCAACACCGCATCCAGCCACGTCTGATCACTCTCCTCACTCCATCCTCTTTCCGGGCCCCATCCCACAACCTTCTCGTACTTGTTTACGACTTCTCCCAGCCCACTCATCATATCTCCCGTCCTCATAACACTCGGGTAAGCATCAAACTCCACGACCTTGATCCCCGGCACTTCATCCAGGACTTCGGATAGAAGTTTGGCGGAAAAGCGTTCATATGCCCCGTCGCCCATGCGAAAACCTTGGAATATCGCATCACTGGGATCACACTCCACAAAGACCTGTAGGACCCGGACGTTTTTGCAGTCCGCCAGTCCCAGAGCATCATTGACAATCCATCCTCTCGGGGGATTATTGAATCCCGGTCCAAGTCTCAACTCCAATGTGGTGATGGAAGCCCTATAATGCGGTGGCAGACGGGCAAGAAGTGGTTTCTTCGTCTTGAAGTATCGACCCGGGTAGGTGGGGAAGAGACGAAAGGTATGTGTGCTAAAGAAATGGTGCGTTGCTTCGAGGTGTATTTGGCGGGAGACTCGGAAGAGAGACAGGAGCTTGAGACGGTTAAGAACGGCGAAGGTGTGCGGGTCGAGGTCGATAACTGGGGGTGCTGCTGCGAATGCGATTGTGTATATCTTCAATCTCAACTCGAGGGGTAAGGCCATGAGAGGGAAGAAGAGGTTCTTCACGTTCTTCGCGCTCTTCGCACTCTTCTTCACCGCTGGGTCATCTTCGTCTTCGTCGTCGTCTTCGGTGGCGTATGCCGACGTGCTTGGGGGGAACAGGTTCGTAGGAGTAGTCGCTTTCTTGTTGTGCATCTCGTGAGAAGGTGCAGCTGTGGGAGGGATTGCCTTGGAAGTAGATTTAGAGGAAGATTTGGTCAAAGTCGCATCTTGAGGTCCAGAAGCGCGCTTCTTGCCACGGGTATTTGTAGGTCGGATGGGCATGAGGTCGGTGAGGTGGATGGGTTGATCTCGTGCAGGATTGTTTTGGTTAGGGGAAGGAATGATAGGAGGAGACAATCGAGAAGAGAGGGTGATTGTAGAGTAGAGTAGACTATAAATTGATTTGTAGTAAACAATAGTAGATAATAGTATATAGGTAGAATATCGAATATCGACATATAACGGGATCGAATTGCTCTTTTGACCAGTGCTCTTGCGAACACTGGCCTAACATCCAATTCTTGAATAGGCCATCTTGTTCTCCTCAACCTGTACAACTCTAACGTCCAACGAGAAAGGATAGAACGTAGTGTCAAATTTCGTCGTGAGTGTCAACTTTGAAGAAGAAAGAAGAGGAGAAAAAGAAGAAGAGGTGCGGGGGTGAAAGGTGTTAAGGAAAAGAGCAATCTACGCTATTCCTAATTGGGTGAATTAGCGCCAAAAATATTTTGAAGCTCCACCAGAACAGCCGCCGATGGCAGCTGCTGCTGCTGCTGCGCTGCACTGGCCTGATATCAAGCTCTGTCAACACCAAGCATCTCTCTCTCCCTCCTCCATCGCACCCCGGGTCGACTTCTTTATTGAAGTTGTTTTCTCTACCATCAATCAATATGTTGTCTCGTTCCGTCACCCGATTGCAGAATCCAGGTTTAAGGATAGCTAATGCTCCTACTTTCCGAATAGTCTCGTCAACAGTATGGACTCGATCCATGGCCCGACACAACAAGCCCAATAACCAACAAAACAACCAAAATAGACAACAAGGTTCGCCTTCAAAGCCTGCGAATCAACAGCCCCCACGACCGGCTGGCGCATTCACACCACCACAGAACAACAAGGGCGGAAAGGGCGTAAACTCGATACCAAAGCCTGCTGCTTCTGCTCCTGCGGCCGGACAGATTCACAATGCTACTTCGAAAAAAGGGGAGCAGTCAGCATTCTCGGAAAAACAGGAAGAATTCGAGACTGTAGCCACGCCCGCCGAATCACAATCTGCCATGGACGCAGCAGAGGCCGAGGCACAGAGCAAACTTCCAGATCTCACCCAGGGCATCCCCTCAACTCTGCAATACGAGACCATTGACAAGGACGGAAAAAAGAATCTCCCAGCCTTCGACCTAACGGAAGCCTCAGAAGATGGACCAGGTGGACGAGGACCTCGGGGCGAGCTCCCAACCTCTGCATACACCACATCCGCCGAGAGAAAACGACTGAGAATGGCAAACTACATGTATGCCGCATTCGCAGCCTCCGCCCTCGCTGGCACAATATACCTAGGAAGAAATTGGGAGACGGAAGAGGAAGAAGTCAAGCACGCAACAGAGGCGCCTTCAGGTTGGAATCTTGGCCTGATGTGGGCGCGTGCAAAGGCTCGTCTTTTCGATCAACTGAATTACTACAACGAACCCGCATTCCCAAAACTTCTCCCCGACGTCGACCCGATTTTCGAAAGACCATATACACTAGTATTGAGTCTGGAGGATCTGTTGATTCATAGCGAGTGGACGAGAGAGCATGGATGGAGAATGGCCAAGAGACCAGGTGTAGATTATTTTCTACGTTATCTGAGCCAGTATTTCGAGCTGGTGATTTGGACGAGTCAGCCGATGGGGATGGCAGAGCAAGTTATCCGAAAATTCGATCCCTTCCATATCGTTACTTGGCCATTATTCCGGGAGGCAACTCTGTATGAGAATGGAGAATATGTCAAGGTAGTTCTCCTCCTGTTCAATTCTTTTCCTTCCACAACTAACATAATTGTTCTAAGGATATCTCATACCTCAACCGCGACCTCTCTAAGGTCATAGTTATTGACACCAAAGCTGCCCACGTCAAAAACCAACCCGAAAACGCCATCGTCCTCAAGCCCTGGGAAGGCCAAGTAGGCGATAAGGACCTCATCGGCCTCATTCCCTTCCTCGAATACATCCACACCATGAACTACCAAGACGTGCGCAAAGCCCTGAAATCTTTCGAAGGCAAACACATCCCCACGGAATTCGCCCGCCGCGAAGCCATTGCCCGCTCGAAATTCGAGGCTGAACTTGCAGAAGAGAGGAAGAAGAGACCGAAGCATTCTGGCGCGGGGTTCTTGGCCAACGCTTTGGGCATTAAACCGCAAGGGATGATGATGGTTGATCCTAATGATATTACGCCTGCGGAGGCGTTTGCGCAGGGCAAGATGCTGCAGGATCTTGCGAGGGAACGGGGACAGAGGAATTATGAGGCCCTTGAAAAGGAGATCCGTGAGAATGGAGAGAAGTGGCTGAAGGAGGAGGCGGCACACGAGAAGAAGCAGCAAGAGGAGGGGATGAAGCAGATGAAGACTGGTTTCTTGGGGTATTTTGGTGGGGGTTCGCCGGAGCCTTCAAAGTGAGGCAATCTACTGAATCGAATCTATGGTGAGGGACGAGCCTCCCGAAAGATAAGGGGCTCATGTCTAATATAAAAGGGCGGATGATGGACAGGTGAGATGTTTGTGTATATTACTTTCGCATGAGGGACACCTCTACATTGTGAGCGATCAGTCTGCGAGTTTCGGGATACTCTCTTCTCCAACATAAAATGACGATGTTTATTCTTTCCGGGGGGGGGGCGTTGGATTGGGAGGGAATGATGGGTCCGATGGGTAGAAAGCTAGTGGGTGGGATTATGTAGTTATAGATGTATAGATATATTCGTTACGTATAAAGTAAAAGATTTTTGGTCTGAGGTATCCGCGGGTCGTTTCTTTTCTGTTGAAACAGGATACTAAAACAAGCAAGGGGGAATCTCTTTTGGACACAGTCATTGACCACCTACCACCTACCACCTGGGCATGCCCCTTCCTCAACCCTGCCCACGTGATCTTTCTTCCTGTCACCTCCACTGCACCTGCAGGTTCTTCCTTTCTTCAACATCTACCTATATGTAGACACTCTTCCCCATTATTCCCACCCTTTCCCTCTGGTTTTACTCTGGGAGTCGAGAGCAAGGCGCTCACCATCACCCGACTCTTTTTGTTTGTCGCCCATCTATCTATTCTCATATCCATATCGTGGATGAATCATACATATTGCGTTATCGTTGCCAATTTCGTTTTCGTTTTGATCCCATACACTCACTTAAGACCAGCCTGAAAAAAAATGGTGGATGGAATCATCGACTTGTCTCCTTTCTTGGTATGCTGTGGCGTACTCTATTGAAATGGGCACTCTCTGATCGAAATCAACTCCTTGAACAGCTCTTTACCTGCCGAAAAATTCCTCCACATCATTTACATCCCAAATTCTACGTCGCGAATGCTCCCAAACACGTTTAAAAGCCGGCTGCCACATTTTGCTTCGGGGGAGGGTGTTACCCAAAACATCTACGAAGGACATAAGTGTCAACTGAGTCCTGCCAAGTCAACACATCGGGTCTTGCCAGTACGCCTGTAATCGTCAATTCCGCATTTCAAACCATATCAAATGCGGTGAAATGGTATAGCGGAGTACTTTATGAGTGTCTTATCCTCATCAATCGGTTGACCTCACTGACGTCTCCTCGTTTAGGTAGATTTCGAGTTTTGCCGCCAACTGTCAAAACATACCCTAGCACGCGCGATGAAGTTTACCACGACGTTCTCCCGACCTGCTGGTTTATAATGAGGGCCTCGATTGTTCTCTTTCGATTTAATGACCCGTTGATCTTTTGCAAGGGAGACGTACACTTCAACCCGAAAAGGCATGCTGCATGCTTTCCAAGCTACGGAGTCCCAGGGGACATTCAACCTATATGGTACAAGAGGAAGGGTTATTCCAACAGCCTTCGCTGGCAGCTACGAGGAAAACTGGACCCATTTCCGGTTGTATGACCGTCCTCATGGTGCGTCTCATATCAGGTAATGTTTCCAAGTCCAAGTGGGTCGGGCTATTGGATCCGCCTAGCGATAGACATTTGATGGGCCAGTGGGAAGATGTTCAAGGCACAAGCAGAGAGCTCCCGAGTCTTCGGATGAATCTAGTAATTCATTCGTGGCCCAGGAGCGAGTGAGTGAGTGGAGTAACGTAGAGTGGTCAAGTGCTACTCTGCTTTGCTCAACTTTCTCAGAGTAGTGATCTACTCAACTTCAGGAGCCCGGGGGAAGACTTCAGGTGTTTGAAGCTTGCTATAAAAGTGGTCGAATTGAACTCCTGGTAGAGGTTGTACATCACGTTCCTTGTCTCCTCACACCAGGCTGGGGGCAGGGGAGTACCGACTACCCGCCAGACCTTTCTGGCCACCCTACTGATCCACAACCGGCCCTCTCAGTCCTGTTTTCAAATAAGGGTTCATTTTCCATCCAAAAAAGAAACACTGACCGAGTGACTCAGTGGTCAACGCAACGGTCCGAAATGACGGTAAACTTTGAAATATACCTAAAATCTCCCTCCTACCTATATCTCATCTAGGGTATCTATTAATCGATGTAAACCGGGAAGGGATTATTCATAAACTGTGCAAGTTACATGTCCGAAATAACTAAAAACTAAGTTTAGTTCGTAATTGACCTAAAACTATCTAGTATCTAGAGATATTTAATAATTAATATAAACCTGAGAGAGATCATTTATATTTAACAAGGAGTACACGCTAGCACTCTAATTAGAGCTAGACAGTTAGAACCTTTTTTTAGTTATATAGTAGTTTTCTAGTATTTTTAATACCTGTTTTTTAAACATTTTAAGCGAAAGAGAAGAGTGTTATATACCTATATAATACTCTCTCTCTCTCTTAACTAAATATAGAATATAGAGGTACTTTTAGTAAGAATCGATATATATATTTTATTTTATTTTTAGAGAAGAGAGAAGTATAATAATATAACTCTATTATTATTTAGTATAGACTTTTATATATTTAGTATAGATATATTATAGTATTCTATAGCTATATACTCTTAAATATATATAAAATATAATAACTTCTTTATATATATAAAAGAATTAAGCTTATTATTACTTATTATAAATATTAGTATAAGAAAGAGAACTTTAAATTTTATATTACGTTTCTAAAGTTATATAAATAGATATTATTATTTTTATATTATTTTTACTCTCTAGAGCTAGATATTATAAATTATATACTTAGTTATATAATAAGTAAAAACAAGATAGCGTTCTAATAGATTAGAGACGCTTAGACTAGCTAAGCGATCTAGAGATTTTCCTTTATTACTTATTATATAACTCGCTAGATAGAGCGACTAGTCTAGTAAGCTAGTACTAGGAATAAAGATTCTATATAAGACTAGTATATCTACTATTAGATAGAAGCTTTATACTTAACTTAGTTTACTTAGTTATTAATACCTTTTAGCTTTAACTACTTAATATAAGTAAGAAGTTTATCTCTAAGTAAATAATATATAATATAAACCTCTTTATATAGTAACTAACTTATTAAAACGATATCTTTAGTTAGATAGATTAAGTTTTATTATACTTTAAGTATCTAGCTTAGAAGTTTATAAATATAATATCTCTAAAGACTACCTCTATTACTAGTCTAAGTACTAGTAGAGTTAATCTACTAGTCTAGAGAACGTCTACTATATCTCTAGAAAGTAATAATAATAAGAGTATACTAGATATATCTAAACTCTTTAGAGTTAAGATACTTGAAACTATTTAGATTAGAATATCTAATATATAT
>LKTO01000912.1:0-14426 GCA_001399465.1 Hymenoscyphus scutula
ATATAGCTTTTAAAGCGTTATAGCTTATTCTAGCTATAAGGCTATATTTTCTATTTCTTAAGGTTATAACTCTCTTTTAATTTAATCTTATAATCCTATAGATAATATTCTAGTAGAGCTTATAAGTTCTCTAGGTTCTTAAATAATTCTATAAATTCTCTATACTATATAGATATTTCGTTATTAGCTTTCTTACTAACCTATAGAGAACTCTTAGTAAGGTGTTCTAGCACCTTAGAAGAGGTAGCGCTAACCTTGTTCTAGCTATATAGTTATAGCTATAATCCTTTATAGTTATATTAGCTAAAGGTTATCGTTTAATCCTTCTAGTCGATATTAGAATTATATTCTCTAATCTATAGTATACTAAGTATTATATTCTAGCTTCTAATCTTAATAATATTAAATTATATATCTAAGTAGTATTCTTTAATAGTAGTTTTATTAGAATTATTTACTAATTAATAACTCTATTTTAATATACTATATCTATTCTATTAACTATACCTAGATAGTATAGTTCTATCTTCTTAATAGAGACGTTTTACTTTTTAAGCGCTAATAGAGAGAGGAAGTTATCTATTACTTCTAAGTTAATTATAACTAGGATTTTCTATTCTCTAATTTTTATAGTTACTATTAACTATCTATCTTCTAATATAGTATAGATTTCGTTCTTAATAAAATAAACTATAAAACTATACTCTCTCTAGCTAATTTCCGCCGCTTAAGAGTCGCTTCTCTAAGGGTAGAGTATTACTTATTATAAATTACTTTTAAATATACTATAAATCATTTACTATTCTATAGCTCTACTTTAGTTAGGTTTATCGCTAGTAAACTATTTCTTAGATTCCTAGGCTAATATAGGTTTTAAGTAGTATCGTTACTATATAATTATATCTTCTAATATAACTTCTAGAGCCTAGTATTTCTCTACTTATAGTTAGAAGAAAGGTTAGTCTCTTTCTCTCTATAATTTAAGAGTAGACTTAAAGATATCTTTAATAGGTTATATATTTAGTTTTCCTTCTATAGTATCTAGATTACTTTCGAGATTTCTAAATATAATACTTATTAGAAGGTTACTTTAAACTCGAAATAGTTCTAGTATATCTAGGTCCTGTTCTCTAGTTATATAAAAGGTCTAAAAGTCTAACTTATTTCTATTAAGGTCTATCTATTAGTTACTCTATTTAAAGTATTCTAT
Source organism: Hymenoscyphus scutula (assembly GCA_001399465.1). Taxonomy (NCBI): domain Eukaryota; kingdom Fungi; phylum Ascomycota; class Leotiomycetes; order Helotiales; family Helotiaceae; genus Hymenoscyphus; species Hymenoscyphus scutula. The sequence goes on from LKTO01000912.1 coordinate 1,211, forward strand.
AAACGTCTATATTTCTTTAACTTAAGGGTTATTATCCTAGTTATTTCCTTTACTAGACAAGTCTAACAATTCTAATAAGGATTCTAATAATAACTCTACTATCTCTATATCTTACTATAGAGGTAGATTATATTTAGACTTAGATTATTTCTTATAGTATTACTTAAGAATAGGATTCTCCTTATCTTCTACTTACGTTCTATATCTATAAGCTTTCTACTCTTTATTAGATAGTTTAAATCTTTTAAGTAATACTATTTCCTTTCTAGTTATACTATTCGCTTAATACCTTCTCGAGGAATTAGCCTTCTTATAATAGTTACTTACTCTATAGCCGGTTAGGCTATATAAGAAGTAGAGGTTCTACTTATATCGTCGGTTTCGTTTCTTCTAGAAGAGCTCTAGCTTTCTACTATATTATTGTTTTAGCTAGAAAGGTTTTCTTATAGTAGCGTCGAGTTATATAGAATCTCTATAAACTCTTTATTAGCTACTCTTTAAGGCTTAATATTTATAGCTACTCTTCTTTTCTAGGTTTTCGTTTATAAATATAATTATTAATTTTAATAGCTTTATTAGTTAATAGATTTAACGTATTAGAGAAATTATCTCTAGCTAGCTTATCCTTTATACTATTCTTAAGTCCTTAGTAGAACTACTCTCTTAAAGCTTTATTATTCTAACCTATATATATAGAGTATTATTAAAACTATAACGTATACTTAGCTATAGATCTCTTTTACTTTAAGGCGTATAGTATATAAACTACCTTCTTCTTTATATCTATATCCTTAAATACTTAGTTTATCTCTATCTTAAATCTCTTAATATTTCTAAATAAATCCTATATTTACTCTATTATAGATATAGAGACTTTTCTATCTATTATCTTATTAGTCTAGAAATCCTCTAGGTAAGGTTCTATCTAATTATAGGCCGCCTCTTCTAGTTATATAGTGATCTAGATAACTTAGTCTATCTTATAGGTGAACTAACTAGTATAGAAGGCAAGGTATATAGATACCTTTATAAGGAACTCTATAAGTTTCTTAGACGATCTATCGAATTATTTTAGTAGAGAAAGTTTAACTTTCTCTTAAGTAGTAATAGTTATTATAATAGTTAGTATAGATAGAGTTACTACTAGAGAGCGTAGAGATAATAAAGTAGCTAATATTATATTAATTAACTTCTAAGCTTAGATACTTAAAGTATAATAATTCTTAAACTAACTAACTAAGGTAACTAAGTATTACTAGAGTTTATTACTTATAAAGAGGATTAATTATAGACTAGGTGTTTACTTAGAGGTAAACTTGTTACTTAACTATAAAGCTATTAAGATAGTAATAATAATATAATATTAAGTTAAGTATAAAGCTTCTATCTAATAGTAGATATACTAGTCTTATATAGAACCTTCGTTCTCTATTAGAGTCTCTCGCTTAAGAGGAACACCTCTATTAGAGTCTCTCGCTTAAAGAGAGTTCTAAATATTAAGGACTCTAATAGCCTCTAAGGACTCTATTATATAAGGACTCTATTATATAATTAGTACTAATATAATAAGATCCTATACTAATAGCTTAATACTATACTAGTATCTATTAAGGGTTTATATATAAATAGTACTTTAACCTGTTAGAACGTCGCCTAGTCTTTACTTATCACGTGTTAGTATATAGTTTATAATAGAACTTTACTTAAAAATAGTAACTCTAACTATATTAAATAAAATAGATAGAAATTATCTCTCTTTTTTAAATAATAATTCCTCTCGATTACTACATTTTATCTCATATAAGCTAGTGTTTTTAAGCTAGTCCTATAGTACTTATAGAGTAGTATAAAAATCGACCTATACTACCCTCTCTGTTTTTCGATTTACAGAGGGTAGTATAAGGCGAAAATTTATCGAGAATAAGACTTAGTTTATAAAGACTATTAATTAATTAGGTTTCCTGATTATTTTATATATAATACTAGAGGTTATAAAGCTTATTCTACTCTTTATAAAGAATCTCTAGTCTTCTATAAGTAGCTAGTACCTTCCCTTTAATCCTATTCTTAGGATTCTATAGAAGTCTAGGTTAGTAACTATAATATACTTTAAAAGGTATATTCTATAAAACCTAATGCTTAGAGTTATTATATATAAACTTAGTAAAAGCTAACATCTTAAATTAGTTTTCTTTTTCTTAGTTATAGTATATTCTAAGGTAGTATTTTGATATCACACCCTTTCAAGCGTTTTCCCCCAAGTCTAGTTGTTACAAAGTTTATACATGCTGTCAATCGTCGCCTCATTCAGTTGAGTCCGATTGCCCTTAGAGATTGCTAGAGACATAGAGAGCAAATTTTTCAGTTCCCGTCCATTCAGCTCATACTTCTCGCCGATGCGAATCAATGCCTGGGAGTCAAGCTCATGTTCAATGTCATCTTGAGCTCTAAGTAAGGTTTTCCAGATCGCGGTTCTGGTTTTGGCATCTGCCGCTGTATATGGAATTGAAATATGGATGCGAGATCGAAAAGCGTCGTCGAAGTCTTCATGACGATTGGTTGTCAGAAGTAGGATTCCTGAATACCATTCCATTGTTCTAAGAAATACGGAGATGAATGCATTGCGCTTGATGTCTTTAGCAGTTCTTTGAGATAAGAACACATCTGCTTCGTCAATAAGAACAATGGCGTTCCACTGCTGGGCGAGCACAAAGCTCTTCAACAGACGCTCTTCGGCAACGTCGGCTTCTGTTCCCAATTCGCCACTAGTGATATTAATCAATGGTTTTCGACATCGTTCAGATATAGTTTCTATAGAGTTTGTGAGCAGGGAAATGATGTAGCTATTGTTACATTCGCTCACTTACCAGCGGTCAAAGTCTTCCCCGATCCTGGTGGGCCGCGAAGGAGAATTGTCAAACCTTTGCTTTTATCTTTCAAAACATCTTTGAAACCTGTCTTTGTAGTACTATACTGTGAAACAAGGCATTCCAAAGTAGTCTTCAGGCCTTGGTTAATTTGTAGCTTGTCGAAACACTCGTCATCCCATTCTATATCCTTCACATTGTCAACAATGAAGTCTGCCCATACCTTGGTCCGCAAGCAGTAACCTCGAATTGTCCTTGAACAGAGAAGCGCATGCTGGTCAGAGATCCTGTAATCGCATTTGGCAGGGTATTTTACAAATATGCCGCGCTCACTATGGTTCATTCCGTCCTGAGATACGATGCTTTGACCTGCAAAGGCTAAGTCAACATCAGAACCAACACAATAAATTGAGTCTCCGCGGACAAGCTGAATGGATGCTCCTGGATTGTGTTGCACGAAGGCGTCGTCATTTAGAATGATCCTGTTGTTGACCTATGAAATTGTCAGAAGTTATTATATTACTATTTCTTAGAACTTACATATATTGGAGTTCTCTTATGGTTTTTCCACTGGTCGCTTCTGCCATAAGCTTCGTGGGAATCTACTGAAATTTCCTCAGGCATTTTGATTTCCCAAGCGGCCCCTTCGATAATTGTCAATAGTGGAACGCATAACTTCGAAAGGACATCTCACCTTGGTAAAGTCTGTGACATGTACTTATCATGGCTCTCCATTTTTTCCCGCTTCGAACCAACTCGTCATACAATCCCGTTTGCGCCTTCTCTGGAAGAAGGTGAAATGGATAGACATCGAGGGCTAAGATTCTTTGACAATTGTCAAACTTTGGCACTTTGAGACTAGTCTCAAACCTCCCGAAATAACCATCGCAGTACGACCAGCCCCAGCAGGAAATTTGCAGAAAGGAGTTTCCATCCATTGATTTAAGAATGGAGCTCTTGGTGACTCGATATGCTCGTTGCAAACCGTCCACCACTGATATGATCAGCGTGTTAGGGGGAAACAAAGTCCAGATCCGTTTGAACGTGATGAAACCATTTGGTACCAGTTGATTGTAATCGCTAATAGACTCTTTGTGTTCCTCCTCGATGAATTCAGACAACACATCCAAGCTGGCACGTTCTTCAACTGACCTCATTGCAGAATCCTTATATTCCTGTAGCTCATTTCTAACGAAGAACAAATCTTGGTATGGGTATTGAAAAATGATTGGCAGAGATGCGAAATTGACATAATTGAAGTGCCTCAGCAAAAACTGGAACGCTCTTTGGATGTATGGATCTCTGAATTCTGCCAAAGTTTTGTACTTCTGATACTTTCTGTCTTTGTCCATCTTGAGAATCTTCCGAACTAACAATGAGGAATCTTCATATTGATTGTTTGCTTGAATGATAGGCATTTTGAAGTCAAGAGTCACACGGGGCGTATCGTTGTGTGGGCCACCTTCTCTTTGAATGATATCCGTTCTTTTGGTCTTCAAAGAGACCTCAGTTATCGGCTGCTGTTGTACTTGAGCTTCATTATCGGACGGCGGGAAAAGTTGAGAAGTATCGAGTTGACCGACGTTCGCAAGATCGTCGGACAGAACTGGTAGCCGCCTGGGTTTAAGAGCCAGGTAACGCTGGACAGACATTGTAAGGGGTGACGTTGAGTATTATTCTTCCGTGCTAACAGTGGTGCAAATGGATTGTGTTTGAAAGCTCCGGTAGCGCATAAGTCTTCATAAACTGCCGTTAAAGAGTGCTCTCAGGTAAGCCGCGAAGGAAATTTGAAGCGATGATCAGAAATTGAAGCAAGAAAGGCAGCCATTTATATGCTAATAGTTCTTATGTTGATCACGATTAGCCCTCCAGACTGCCTCTAAATATTAAAGCACAGCCTCATTTTGGTGTGGTCGTATGATCAGCCTCTGAACGTTCCATACATCATCAGTCGTGTCCTGCTTGCAGTCGTTGCAGTCCGCACAGTTTGTGCATTTTCCTTGGGACTTCTAGATTTTAGCCGAAGGGCGCAGCATGCAGCATCCTGCATGGCCACGCCGAGTACAGCATAAAGTTATAGCCCAGAGATCTGTCTTGCAGTATGCCTCACGGAAGATCTTGGATATTAGATTACTGTCGCAGAGGGCTGTGTCATGTCTTGAGCCTGATACGCTGGGTTGGAATGTTCGGGCTTTACGTGCAGGCGCTCGCCTCGCTTTGTTACCCATGCAGTACTTATGTGGTTCGAATTTACACGCACTAGCCTCACAGAATGGAACCCCACTCCAACAACAACGTTTTTCACTCGCTGTTGTTTTGATAGTGTAGCAGGATAGAAGTGTGCCGCCAGTGTGCAGGATAAACAAAATCAAATACCAAATCGTAGAGGTAAAATAATAAAAGAAAGAAGATTTGATTTGTGAAAGTCGCGCTCCACGCGCTGTCAAAACCAGCGACATGGAAGCGGTGAAACTATCTACCGAAGTCAGGAGCAAAAAGAGTTCCACCCTACCACAATAGTAGGCTCGGGCAAAACTCCAGTGAGCTGCCATCGCAAAGTTCTAGGCACAGCCTTGTATCACAAGCACTGGGAGTCTACATATGCAGCTTTAGCCACCGTGGAGGAAAGACGCCCAGGACTGGGGTGTCTCCCAGCAATACGCCTGACAGGAAGCCCAAGCTGTGTTTTCAACGGTACGTTAAAACTATAAAGCTATGTAAAAGATCCCGCCTTATGGTTAGGCGTCATGCCCTGTGATTGGGTCTTGATTGGCAGCATCTACTTTAATTTTGGCAACTTTACGAACCCAGAATTGGATATTTATTTTAACCGGTTATGAGCTGACGAGATCACGCGCAACTTCATCTCCTAAATTATTAGCAGGAGGAAGCCGTAAGAACCATGGCGGCACCGACCACTATGGGAGATAGTGAAGGAAGGAACGTGGGAGGCGAAAACTTGGAGAGCCTAGGTTTAGAGAAAGCCGAATCTATTCGGTACGTCTTTCCAATTGTAAACTGCTTTTGATATCAAAAGCGTACTAAAATCTGTTAGCAATGACCTGAAGCCAAAGAAGGGTCTCCGTTCTCGGCGTACATACTCCTTTCAAAAGAATGCCAAAGAGCGACCAGACTATATTCACAGAGAAGGGCACCAAGTTCGACTCGACAAACAATTGATACTGGATACGACTTACGATTATAATCGTTACGTTGTTGGTGGCACCACACTTCGAAATCTACCAATCTACGACGACTGCAAGATATATGATATCAACCCAGGTGAATTTGCTGATTTGATTAGCATGGAAATCGATAAAATTATTAACTTTGCAAAATCCGAATCTCCTCCGTTATTCAGCAGCGAAGGACGTCTCGATGGAGTCAGCAGAAGAGACTTCGAGAACCTCTCAGGACTTGCGGACCAGATGCTGTGCAACCTATCCATATTGACACATGACAATTCAAGACATGGTATCGAAATCCCAACAATGGCATCAGATGCTTGGGATGACTTGATCTTCTCGCGTCGACGCTTAAGATCTCGTTATGCTCAAGATGAGTCGCACGTTGAAGGCATACAACCGGCGACTCTACCAGAACCCTATGCTAACACGGTCGCATACCATCAACTGCTTGACTATATCCTCGGAGTGATTGCATGGTGGACACTGCGCTCTGCAGATAGCCATTACTGGAGGAAGCATTTGGTTGCCATACTTGCTCAGTGGGCCGTCAAAATGAAAGTCGTGGCCCGAGACCCGATTGGATACGCACAGCTGACTCTGTCAGAGACCATCGCAATGATTAATAGACTCAAATATGACGCAGAATTCAAAGAGGTGATGATAAAGATTGGGGGAAAAGATCGAGACATCGATGTCCTTGAAACAGAGTTCGATCTTGTTAACCTGTACTTCGAAGAGAAGCTTCTTCTTCGCCAACACCTTGGAGCAATCATGGAAACTATCTTGGAAGCTCTTATGAGACACGAAAGATCCGGAAATGAGGCCGAGGCTTTCGAAGTCTGTTCCATGATTCGCAGAAATGGCCTCGAAGGCGTCACCAACATGGTGACCGGTCAGCGACATGGCAACATCGTGGCTTCCTCCAATCTTCAACATATTAATATTTGCTGTAGCGTTTTCAATCTTCTCAAACTCAACACTGCTCGACTTGAAGAAAAATCCAAAGCCTCTCCATCTCTCACTCCAGAGGAATCAGCACTCAATGACGTTAATGTGAGCATGTCATGGAACAGTGGCGAGAACAATGTGGCTATCCGTACTCCTACCGACTTCGAGGTCCGCGCGATGGACGATTTCGTGTCGCTAATGGTTCCTCTTGCTTTGATGAACCCAAAACCCGCATCTGAAGTAGCGGGGATGATGAACCTGACAAACATGCTTGCTGATGCGAAGGATTCAATCCGTCAGTTCGCTCCACCGCCAAGAAGTTTTGCTGTTGAGTATACTCTTTCAACCAAAAGGTGGCGGGAAGAATGGCAAGTGGGAAATGGCAAGATCACGGATTCCGATATCAAACAACTCTCACAATCACCTCTCCGACGGGGTGTACAAAGCAAGTAATTCCAGGATCCTAAGCTCGCATGTACTAACTTAATACTCAAGATTGCACCATGCCCCTCAAATGCTCTACAACCAACCCAATTGCAACACTTCTCGATGATTACAATTCAAACATGAAGACAATGTCCTTGTGGGAGATCTCCGCCAGCTCAATAACAGTGAAATGCAAGACATACGTTACCGCAGTCCAAGTCGCAAGCTTAGTCATTATTCTCGGAGCTTTGGCAGTGCCATTTACTGTTGACGATCGCATTAAAGGGGTTGACCCTTTCCAAATCACTACATTTGCATGGTTAACATGTGGTGCCTTGCTTGTTATTGCAAAAAGCCGGTATGTTAGCTCTTGGCCTTGGCATGAGTTCTTACGAGGAGTGGTGGTTTGCCGAACTGTCTCAGACCTGAGTGATGTCTCGAGAGTTGATCCTCAAGTGATACTGCTCTACCTGCTGCACAATGAATGGAATTCGTTGTTGGTCTCAGATGGCCCGTACAATGGCATGTTTCGACGAAAAACCAGTGTCAGAAGCGTGTCAGAGGAGAAGAATCAAGAAAAGCGCGAGGACAACTTGAAGTACCTCCAAGGGTTCTCGATTGACGAGCCGGTTCACTTGATCACCATGCTTACTAGTGGAATCGTTGTTCTGAAAGCAATGAATGCTTCTGGTGAACATCTGGTCTGTATTGATGGCCGAAAGGGGGGTTATGATGCCGCGATGCCAGGGGAACGGAGGTACTGGATGACTTGTCCTGATTTCAATACTGATGGCCTCGAGAACGCACGCGGTTCCGGAATCAACGAAAAAGACATTGATAGAAAGATACACATGCTGCGAAGGGTCGCATTCCGATGGACAAAAATCCAGGGCATCTATGTAAAGGATTCGAGGTTCGGATGAGTCAAAATTGAGACAGTAAAACCGTGACGGTTCTAACAGCCACGCGACCTTACATGACCTGGCATTCGGCCTAATAGCACCGCAAATGCCTTGTAGTTAAGACAGAGGGGGAGCGGATAGGACAACTTTTGTTGAACCGTGGAATCTACTTATTTCATTATTTGTACTGTTTCTACATTGGGATACTGCTCTACTATTCTCCCTCTTTCTCCTCTATATATTATATACATCAGGATCTCTTATAACTCAATCAATTCTAAATAACTTATTTGACCCTAAATCTATATATAAGGAGTAAATGCCGAGAAAGGAGCGCATTATGGTATAGTAGCGCTCTGAACAAGGGATTTAAAACAGAGCGATAATACTAGTGATCCTACAGCTGATTAAAATGGCAGATAAAACGGTCGATGAAGTGGTAAGTCCTAGACATAGCTATGGCAGGGCACCTTTCCCGGGAAAAAGCGACGCGCATAAGGATGTATATATAGGTCTTATAACGTCTACGGGATACTGGCTTATAAGCCGATATTGAGAAGTACGAATTTAGTATTACATATACTAAATACCTTAGATTTATTATTTCTACAGACAGTATTAAAGTAGACCTAGAGAAAATATCTATAGTTATCTAATAGTAGATTCCTACTAATATTAAAGGAGTATAGTTATTTCTAGGTTTTTATAATTTCTATCGACGCTTTATCCGCGAGTATAGAAGAATTACTAGTCTCCTAACTAACTTAACTAGAGCGAATATTACTTTTAAATTCGATATCAAATACTTAGAGGCTTTCGAAGCTTTTAAGACTAGTCTTACCTTAGCTCTACTTCTATAGTATTATAATCTAGAACGTAAAAGCTACCTAGAAATAGACGCCTCGGATAGAGTTATTACTACCGTTCTCTTCTAACTTTACGATAACTAATATTTACCTATAGCTTATTACTTAAAAACTATAGCCTCTATAGAGTTAAATTATAAAGTTTATAATAAAGAGATACTCGCTATTATCTACTTACTATAAGAATACTAGGCTAAACTTATTAGTATAGAGTATATCGTAGATATATTAACTAACTATAAATCCTTAGAATACTTTATAACTTTAAAGGATCTTAACGCTTAATAAGCTAGATAGATAGAAGCTCTAGTAGAATTCTACTTTATAATTACTTATCGACCTAGTAAAGAGAATCTACTTACTAATACTTTAACCTAGAAGAGTAATAAGGTTAACTTATAGAATAAAGTAAAGAAGTCTTACCGCCTATAGTAGTTATTAAAAGATAGCTAAATTAACTCCTATATACTCTTCGAGGTCTATATTAATTTAGTAGACCTAGTCTCTATTTCGAATAGTATCTCTATAATCGACTAACTTCTCTAGACTAACTAGAATTCTAATTCTCTATAAGCTCTTTATATCTAAGCTTATAATTCAGAAGCGCTAGAATAATCTAATAACCTCTTTACTCTCGACTAAGGTCTATTACTTTACTAGAACCGATTAGTTATACTAGATAAAGGACCTCTATAAGTATATCTAATCTATAAAGTCTATAACTAGGTCTCTATAGTTTATCCGAGATAAAATAAAACGTATAAGCTACTATAGAACTAATACTACTAGAGAGAAATAAAACAAGACGTCGCTATATACTATAGAAACTACTATATATATAGAAGGTCTACTATCTCTAGAGATAAAACCTCGAGCGAGCTTTATTCTCTACTAATATCTAAGCGCCTCTAGTAGTACCTTATAATAGACTTTTATACCTTCTCTAAAGATAAGTATAGTTATAATAATATATATATAGTTATTAATAGGCTTTCTAAGTAAGCTATCTCTATTCTCTATTATAAGACTACTATAGTAGAGAATATAGTTAGAATATATATTTATTATATCTATTAATATTATAAAAGCTCTAAGTTAATAGTTTTAGATCGCGGTCTCTAGTTTATATCTACCTTTTAGAAAGAATTTAATAGAATTTTAGAAATAAATATTATTTTATTATCGAGTTACTATCTATAGACTAACGAGTAGATAGAAGTATATAACTAGTATCTAGAATAGAGGCTAAGGTCTTTTATTAATTATTACTAGAATAACTAGTTAAAACTTTTACTAATTATAGACTATATCTAGTTAACTCTATTATATAACTATCTAGGTAGCCTTCTACTATACTAGGTTCTATATAGTTATCTACTAAATATAAGCTAGAACTAGAGAAAGAAAAAAATAGAACTAAAGAAATAGCTAAGCTATAATAAGACCTAGATATTAGCTATAAGAATATATAAGGCCTAAGAGCTAGTAAAATAATACCTTATCTAAGTCTAATAGAAAAGCTAAAAAGCTATAAATTTATATAGAAGAGAAGTTAATTTTAGAGTTAGAGACTTAGTATAGCTAAATATAAAACATTTAGAAACTAATAGACTAAGTAAGAAGCTAGACTACTCGAGACTAGACTCTTTTAAAGTTCTTCGTAAGGTTAATAACTTCTACTAACTTAAACTTCTAGAATCTATAAAAATTACTAATAGCTTCTTAGTAGATAAGCTATATAAAGTAGTAGAGAACTCTCTACCTAGCTAGACTAATAACTCGCCGCTACTAGTTAATATTACTAGCGACTTAGAATTTAAAGTTTAAGAGATTCTTACTTATCGAAAAAGATATAACTAAATAGAATACTAGGTTAAATAGTTAAATTATAACGAAGATTTAGAATAGTACCTAGTCTCTAATATTAAATACTTACTCTATAAGTTAAGAGACTTCTACTTTATCTACCTAAACTAATTAGACTCTCTAAGGAACTTAATAGATTAGATAGTAAAATAGAAGAAAGAGGTAGACGACTATAATAGCCTAGATAATAATACTTAAATAGATAAGCGCTTAAGAGTAAGCTTTTTCTAAAGAGAGAGGTAATATTATAGTTTAGTTATCCTTTACTCTAACTTCGAAGAATACTTTAGAGAATACTTTAGAGAACACTTTAGAGAATACTTTAGAGAATACTTTAGAGAATACTTCGAGAATACTTTCGAGGTTACTTTCGAGAATACTTTCGAGAATACTTTAGAGACTATCTACTAAGCGAGCGAGTATATATATTCTATATAATAAGTAAATAATAAAGGAAAACTCTTTAAGTAAATATACTAATATAGTATACCTCTTAGATAATACTTTAGATAAATATAATAATATATTATACTTCTTATCTTAGTATAGAAAAGATATAGAGAACGTAGAGAATAAGAAGATATTAGAGAATAGTATTTCTAGTATAAGTATAACGATTCTTAAACTAACTAACTAAGGTAACTAAGTATCGCTAGAGTTTATTACTTATAAAGTGTCAGGGGTTACACCCTGACTATAGCTTTCACATGCGCGCATGACTTTCACATGCACGCTTGGTTGTACGCTTGGTTGTTCGCTTAGTTTTCACATGTTGCTTGGCTTAAGGACAGATGTCCTTATAAGGATGCCTGTCTTGCTTTCTTGTGTACTTCTCTCTTTAGCTTTCGTTCTTGTACATAGAAGCCACTGTAGTTCAATTCACGAGTATTTGCTACACGCCCTGACATTACGAAAGCTCCTTCGATTAGATCGTCGTACTTCACGAACCACGGGTAGACTCTGGGAGTCTTTTTGTCGAATATATGTCTACGAATATCCAGGACGAAGCCCCTCAGTGGGCTCGTGTCCTTTTGGATCGGATTCACGCTCTCGAAGTTAGTACACAGACTCTACAAGCTCGGCTTGATACAGGGGAGTCTCGTCGCCGCGATCGATTACCTGATGTGCCTGCCTTTGATGGCCTTCGGAAGGACTATTTAGCTTGGGTAACGCAGTTGCGTGCTAAGCTCGATGTTGATATGGTAGACGATAGGGAGATTGTACGGTTTTGGTATTGCCATTCTCGATTACGGGGAAAGGCTTTGTTACAGGTGTCACCATGGGTTAGGAACTCGGTTCTACACAGCATAGCAGATGTCCAGGGTCTTATTGACCAGCTAGACGCTTCGTACGACACAAGGGAAGATATTAACGACGGCGAACAACAGATGCTGGTCCTTGGACAAAAAAGCCGAACCTTCGCGGTCTATTATGCGGATTTTGAGCGAAGTTTGATTGCGGCAGATGGAATCACATGGCCAGATCGAGTCAAAAGGTTGTTTTTAGAGTCCGGTTTCTCAAAGGAGCTCCGTACAGCTCTAATACCGGTGAAAAAGCCAGAGAATTTTGGAGACTACATAGATGTAGTACGAAGAGTCGCGTTAGACCTGGAAAGAAGCAAAGGAAAGGTCCAGTGGTCTACGGGCAATGGGTTTTTGTCTGGTGGCAGTAAGGGTACGGCCATGGAATGGGAGACTGCCCCAGAAATTCGAATCGCAGCTCTAGGAGCTGAAGGCAGTGGAGTACGAGCGAAACGAGTCTCTAGCGACGTCCTCGACGCACGTAAGGCTCAAGGGTTATGTCTTCGTTGTGGTAATGAAGGCCATAGGATAAAGGGCTGCGAATACTTGCCACCAGCTGGTATAAGGGTAAACGCAATTGGAACGGTTTTAGGGACTGGGTCTCAAAAGTCTAGTGGAGTCTGTATTAGCAAAAGCTCAGCGGACCGTATAAGAGAGATTAACCAAGTTTTAAATGACTTGGAAGACGACGATGACCTCTGAGGGAGGTTCTTGAAGAGGGGGTGATGTCAGGGGTTACACCCTGACTATAGCTTTCACATGCGCGCATGACTTTCACATGCACGCTTGGTTGTACGCTTGGTTGTTCGCTTAGTTTTCACATGTTGCTTGGCTTAAGGACAGATGTCCTTA
>LKTO01000913.1:0-14410 GCA_001399465.1 Hymenoscyphus scutula
AATAAGAGTATAGCTAGTAGTATAGCTAAAGGTATAGATAAGAGTACTTATAGCGATTAGGTTATAAGCGTTTAGTCTTTATAATTCTAACACTTATAAGGTACTTATTATAGTAGTAAAGTTAATAGCTAGCGATACGAGAAGGTAGCTCTTTACTCTTTAAGTTTTAATATTACTATACTATACTATAAAGTACTACGATTCGAGAAGAGGTAGAGGTATATAATAAGTATATCTAATCTATACACGCTTACTAATTAGTATTAGTACGACTTAGTAGTTATAATAGATAGCGAATATAGAATTTAGATTACCTTCTCTTTAAGGTAACTAAATTAGTATATTTATTTATATATATAGAGTAAAAGTAAAGAGAGATAGTACTCTATAAGCTTAAGTATATAAGTAGTAAGCTACTTATATAACCTAAAGTATATAGATCTACTAGACTCTTATATAAGGTACTATTTACTAGAATTATATACCGATACTATATAATCTCTAGAGATAGATAGTTAATAGTAACTACTACTATTACTAGAAAGAAACTTTAAGTTATAATTAACTTAGAAGTAATAGATAACTTTCTTTTACTAGTAGCTCTAAAAAGACTTAATATCTCTATTAAGAAAACTAGTCTCTACTAATTAGAAATAGTTAATAGTATAGATATAGTATAGTAAAATAGAGTTATTAATTAGTAAACTATTCTAATAAGAATCTATATTAAAGAATACTACTTAGATATATAATTTAATATTATTAAGCTAGAGAATAAGAAAGTAATACTTAGTATACTATAGATTATAGAATATAATCTAAATATTAACTAGAAGGCTTATTTAATTACCTTTAGCTAATATAACTATAAAGGTTTATAGTTTTAACTTTAAGGCTAAAACGAGGTTAGCGCTATCTCTTCTAATATACTAGAACATCTTACTAAGAGTTCTCTATAGACTAGTAAGATAGTTAATAATAGAATATCTATATAGTATAGAGAATTTATAGAGTTATTTAAGAATCTAGAGAATATATATACTCTTCTAGAATATTAGCTATAGAATTATAAGATTAACTTAATAGAGAATTATTACCTTAGAAAGTAGAAACTTTAACTATATAACTAGAGTAACCTAGATTTACTAGAGGATTACGTCTAGAAAGAGATAAAAAAGAGATATATTTAGAAATCTAAATTATTAATATTCTTAAATATACTTATTATTAAGAAAAAAGATAACTCGAATAAATAAGTATATATTATTTATAGAGAATTAAACGATATAATAATTAAGAACACTTATCTATTACTAATAGACTAATACTTATAGAATAAGTTAGACTAAGTAAAAATATTTTTAAAACTAAATTAATAAAACATCTATAGTCTAATTAGAATTAAGGCTAGATATAAATAGAAGATAGTATTTATCTTACTACTAGAACTCTATAAGTATACTATTATATTATTTAGTTTAACTAATATACTAGTTACTTATTAGAGATAAAATAATAGTATTCTAGAAGAACTATTAGAAGTAACTATTATCTATTATCTAGATAATATATTAATCTACTCTAAAAAGATAGAAGAATATAAGGAATATATTTAAGAAGTTCTATATTAACTTATAAAAGTAGACTCTTAATTAAAACTCTTAAAATATAAGTTTAGAGTAACTTATACTCTCTTTCTTAGATATATCTTTAGCTTAGAAAAAATAGAAATAGATCTAGTAAAGATCTAGACTATTATTAAATAGCTAACTCTAAGAAATATTAAGGATATATAATCGTTTCTTAGGTTTACTAACTTCTACTAACGTTATATATAAGAATATATAGATAACGTTTTTCCCGGGTAAGCCGATTACCTAGGTGAGTCGATTACTTAAATACTAAAACGCGACACTTAACTTAAAATTAAAATACTACTACTTAACTAAGCCTAACCCTCTAATAAAGAGAGTTGTATTCTTTTAGCTGTCTAAGCCTTTAATTCAGGTTATTTAAGAAGTATAAAAGCTTGTGTTAAAGTCTATAACATGCCTTATATAACTCTCTATAACTGAATATACGAAATCCCTTTATAACGCGATACTTCTTCTAATACTTAAAGACTTATCTCTAAAGAGGAGCTAGCTATCGTATAATATATTCTCGACCTAGACTTACGTGAGTTTCTACCTTAGCTAGTAGCTATTCGAGAAATAGTAGACCTTCTTCTCTCTAAACGCGATATACCTCTAGTAGATAAGAATTAAACTTCTACTTTTATTAAACGTTATATAGAGATTAAAACGAAATTCGACCGTAAGTACGATTATAAAAGAGCATAGTACAAAGACTCTATAGTTATTAGAGACTAGTTTAGACTTATATAAAATATAATTACTAAATATAGAATTATAGAGAAGGATATATATAACTTCGACGAAGCTAGGTTTCTTATAGAGATTATTACAACTACTAGAGTTATTATAAGCTTAGAGTTAAGAAATCGTCTAAAGACTTCTTAGCTAGAAAATAGAGAGTAGGTTTTAATTATATAAGGTATAAACTTATATAGTTAGATACTTTCTCTATTTATTATTTTCAAGAGATAGTACTACCTCTCTACTTAGTATAAGAACTTAGAACTTCTATAAGACTAGGTAATTACACTAAGTAAGAATAGATAGACGATAAACAAGATTAGATTTAAGTAGATTTAGTACTTTAATAAGTATATAAAGGGTTATATAGTTAGACGATATAGACTTCTTATTCTTAATAGCTATAAGTTATATATTTTAGTTTAATTTTAGTAATACTATTAGAATAATAGTATTATTACTCTCTATATACTACTACACTTATCTTATATTCTATAGCCTCTTAATATTAGCTATTTTAGTCTATTAAAGGTATTCTATAGTAAGTAGATTAAGAATCTTATTTAGGTTAGAATTTAGTATATTACTAAGCTTAAGTTTCTTTCTATATTTAAAGAGACATTTAAAGCTACATTTATAGAGTAGATTATTAAGAGTAGATTTCGAGTAACTAGCTTAGTTCTATATAATTCTAAGAACGTTCTTTCTTACCTTAATCTAAGACTTAAGATACTAACTCTACCTTCTATAAACGAGCTAATCTAGACTCTAAAGACGCTATAGAACGTAATAGAGCTTGAATTCTAGACTATATATCTTAAAAACTATATTATATAATACTAAGATAGTTCTTCTATATTAATCAACGAGGCATTTAATCGGCTTACTAAGGGGGCTTAAATTATAGTATATAGAGCTACGCTTATAAGAGCTGAAATCAAGGCGCTATAAGAGACAAATTAGCTTAAAAAGAGAAGAGAGAGAAAGAAAAAGAGGCGCATTTACTAAGGTGGAAGTCTTATAGTTAAGAAAGGCGAGGAAATTATTTAAAGTACTTAAACTTAGTAGAAAGAGAGTATAAATAATATATAGCGCTAGCGCTTAGAAGGCAAGTAGCGACGATTTAGTTTATATAATTAGGTTAGACATAATGCTTATATATATAAGATACCTTAGAAATCGATTAATATAAGTAGCTAGAGTTTTTTTAATAGTACTATTATAATATATTTAAAGTTGTAGTATTATCGCGTTTTAGTAATCGGCTTACTCGAGTAATTAGCTTACCTAGGAAAAACGTTACTATAAAACTAATATTAGTATTACTTAAAAAGTTAAAGATTTTTTATAGAATAATATAGTAGAAAAAGTATTCTAGGCTCTTAAATAATACTTTATATAGAAATCTATTCTATATAACTTTAATATAGATAAATCTAGTATAGTTAAAATAGATATCTCTAATATAATAGTAGATACTATATACTTATAACTAAACGAAGAAGAAAAGTTAATATCTATAGTATACTTCTTAAAGACCTTTAATATAGCTTAGTAGAACTATAGTATATATAATAAAGAATTAATAGCTATAGTTCTAGCTCTTAAAGAATAGAGGATCTATCTCTAGAGTATAGTATATCTAGTAATAGTACTTACTAATTATTTAAATCTAAAAATATTTATAATAACTAAGAAACCCGTTTCTAGATATCTAGTAAGATAGTCTAGAACTTTAGCTAGATTTAAACTAATTATTAAATATATTAGTAGTATAAGTAATACTTAAGCTAATACTCTTAGCTAGAAACTAGACTATAAGAATAATAAAAAGTATAATAATACTACGATATTAAAGTATAATAATAAAGAAAACTTAGTTCTAATAAATTATAAAATTATACTTATAGAACGCTATAAGCTCTAAGAACTATAGACTATTAAGATTAAAAAGATATTCGATAAGAAAAGAATAAAGTAGAGAGTTACTAATATCTATAATATATATTCTATAGAAGTCGTCTATTAGTTAGTAGATATAGATATAAGTAAAGAACTTATAACCTAGAAGAGAAAAGTCTTTATCTCTTTAATAATAGTAAAGAAAGTTATAAAAGAATAATATAAGCTACTAGCTTATAGCTATTAAGGAATTAGATAGACGACTCTTTATCTAAAAAGATAGTTTAGCTTTAAAGAAAACTTAAACTAGATAGTTAAGAAAGTAATAGTAGAGTATAATATCTATATCTAGAATAAGGCTTTCTACTAGATACTATATAGATAGATAGATACTACTCTAATACTATAAATACCTTAGAAATTAATATTCTAGAATTTTATTATTAAGCTACTAAAATCTAAAGATCTAATAATAGAAGTTAAATATAATTTAATTCTAGTACTATATAATATAGTTTACTATCGAGTTAGCTATATCACCGAGTCGAATACTTAAAATATATATAAAAAACGTCTATATAACTCTAGTAAAAATCTATAATTCTTAATAGAAACTAATAAAATTAAAAAATCTCTTTAATTACTATATAAATAAGTAATATTAAAATTTATAGACGCTTACTAGCTATAACTAACGATTCGCTTAAAATTACCTTTATATTTAGAGATTTTTTTAAATTTCTTTAATAACTTAGCTATTATAATTAGTAAGTATCTAAGATCTCTAATATTATCTATATATATAGTAATAAAGTAAATTTTTAAATTTTATTAAATTTTATTAACAGCTATAGATTTTTACTAGAGTTATATAGATGTTTTTTATATATATTTTAAGTAGCCGACTTAGTGATATAGTCGACTTAGTAGTAAACTATATTATAATATTAGGCGACGTTATAGTATTAGACCTATCTTTTTCTAAGAGAGTTAGCTACTACTTTAAGAGAGGTCGAACCTCGAGTGATAATCACGTGTTAAGCCGGCCCTTCTCTACTAGCTTATCGTCGAAGTAAAGTAGCTTTACTAACTATTAAGTTATCTCTTAATACTATACTCTTTTAACTCTAATCTATCTTAAAACAACTCTCTAGAAAATAACTTATAGATTATCTATTACTATAGCTATTACTCTTCTAGTACTCTAAGCTCTCTACTTACTAAATCTACTTATATATTCTAATTAACTACTCTTATAACTATTACTTCTTAATAACTACTATACTCTCTATACTTTTTACACTTTCCTTTACTTATTATAGATAACGATAGTACTAAGACTACCTCTTTCTATAGTAGTATAAAACCGTTAGCCTTATAGCCTAAAGATAGCGTATAGCTATTACTCTATTATACTCGACTCTTTTATTATAAATCACGTATATATATAACTAGTAAAGACTAGACAGCGCTCTAACAGGTTAAGTACTATTATATACTCTTATAGTATCGAGAGATTAGTTAGATTAGCTAAGCGACCTAAGGATTTCTTTATACTAGTAAGCACGTGACTCGCTTATCGAGTTATATAACTGTTAGAGCTTATAGGAGCTTATATAAGCTTATATTAGAGCTTAGGATCTAAGGATCTAGAGGATCTAACTATTAGTATATAAGAACGAAGGTTCTATATAAGACTAGTACGTCTACTATTAGATAGAAGCTTTATACTTAACTTAATATTATATTATTATTTCTATCTTAATAGCTTTATAGTTAAGTAACAAGTTTACCTCTAAGTAAATACCTAGTTCGCGATTAATTCTCTTTATAAGTAATAAACTCTAGCGATACTTAGTTACCTTAGTTAGTTTAAGAATCGTTATACTTTAAGTATCTAAGCTTAGAAGTTAATCGATATAATATTAGCTACTTTATTAAACCTACATCTACTAGTAGTAACTCTATCTATACTAACTATTATAATAACTATTACTATCTAAGAGGAAGTTAAACTTTCTCTTCTAAAACTATTTAATAGATTACCTAAGAAACTTATAGAGTTTCTTATAAAGGTATCTATATACCTTACCTTCTATACTAGTTAGTTTATATATAAGATAGACTAAGTTATCTAGATTACTATATAACTAGAAGAGGTAGTCTATAATTAGATAGAAACTTACCTAGAAGATTTCTAGACTAATAAGATAATAGATAGTAAAGTCTCTATATCTATAATAGAACGAATACGAGATGTATTTAGAAATGTTAAGAGATTTAAGCTAGAGATAAACTAAGTATTTAAAAATGTAGATATAAAGAAAAAGATAGTTTACACGCTATATATCTTAAAGTAAAAAGAATCTACTACTAAGTATACGTTATAGTTTTAATAATACTCTATAAGGCGAAGTATTAGTAGTATAGTACTTCGAACATCTTTTTCTAGTTTAGAGAGAGTCTTTATACTTCTTTCTATAGAAGTCTCTAAGCTAACTTATAGAGACTAAGATTCGCCGACTTTATAGACGATTTAGATATCTATCTATTAGCTACCTCTAGCTTCTACTAGAGTATACTAGCTACAACGTCGACCTAGGTTATAAGGAACTAAATAAGTAGTAGAGTATATAGACGTAATAGAACTATTAAATGTTCTATTATAATATAGAATAATTAATACTTCTCTTATACCTCTAGCTACTCTTCTAGTTATATATATTAGAACCTCTTAAATATCTCTTTCTATCTCTATATTTCCTAAAACTATCTATAGTATTACTAGCTTCGACCTAGTTATAGGTTACTATCGTATACTCTTCGCCTCGTAAAGACCTCTCTACTAAGACCTCTAGTTAATCTAGCTACCTTAATCTCAGTCTCTTATATAGGTATACTTAAGCACCTAAACAAGTACTACTACTACTACTAAAAGTATAGAAAATCCTCTAGCTACTTTCTCTTTACTTTCTATAATAACGTCGAATTTAATTATAATATCTATGTCGATATTATATATATTAATAGCTAGCCTCTATTATATATTATAGATAAATATACTCGCTTCTAAGCTAGTAAGTAGCTATACTAAATCTTAGCTAAGTATATATAGAAAAAGCTATAGAAGTACTAGATTAATATCTATCTAGAACCCTCTAATCTAATTACTTACGACGCTAGTAAGAACTTTATAAGTAGAGAATTTAAGTAATATATAAGTTCTATAAGAATATATACTAAGGTTATACCTATAGAAGTCTATAACTTAATTAGAATAGTAGAATACTACTATAGTCTACTTAGAAGAGTATACTTAATTATAACTAAGAAGCTATCTAACCTCGCTAAAGATATAGCTCTTTAAATAGCTTTTAAGGTAATTAATAATATAGTAGAATCTAATAGCCTTATCTCTACTCTACTTATATTTAGTATCTATCTATATATAGCTAAGCTTAACGCTCTCTCGCTCTCTATTAGCTAGCGCTTAAGTATACTTAAGAAGGCTATAGAGAAGCTATATAAACTCTAGGTAAAACGATAAATTAATAATACTCTTAATTAACGGAATAACTCTATAAATAGTCTACTTAAGAACCTATCTCTTAACTTACGAACTCGAAACTATAGGTTCGTACGCTATAGAGCATTTATAATTTTGTCGATTTTAATAGTTTTTACTTCTCTTATTAATAAACATGCCTTCTACTACCTCTCTACTAGACGACTAGAAGTATAAAAAAGAGCAAGAGATAGCTACTAAGTATAAGAAGGCTATACGCTAATTATACTAGTTTAGGAAGGTCTCTATCTTTACTCTTTAGTAGCGATATCGAGACTCGATTTCTAGCTAACCTCTAGGAGAGAGTATAGTATGTAAAATACTTAGCTATATAGCCTCTAAACGAGCTCGTATATATAGAGGACCTGCCTTTTACTTATCTAACAGCGAAGTTAACAAAGTTATTCTACATTATATATAAAGCTAGAAGAATCGGATTATAGACTAGAATACGTTAAAGTAGGAGTTAGAGTTAGAATGTTTAGTCTAGACATTAAAGCGTAGAATATACTAAAGAGGCTATTATCGATACGTTATATACTAAAAGCCTTACTTAACTTATACTTAAGTTAAGGCGCGCTATCTTTAGGCTCTTATATATATATTCTAGACTATATAGTAGCTAAATGTTCTTTAGAGTAACGAAGTAACCTTTCTAGTTAGAGGACAGTTAAGTAAGTAAAGAGTTACTCGGGATACTAGAAGAGGCTACTTAGAAAGGTTCTATAATACTTATATTTAGTATTAATTCTACCGCGGTTATACTACGCTAGTTAACGCCTAGAGAGCTATTAGTTATAGGTATAAATCTCGTCTTATCTTTCTTAACAGCTATAGTAAGAAGAGCGCCTTTTTATAACGAAATTACCTTATATAACTCTTAGAACTGTTTATCTAAGGTATTCTTATAGCCTTTACTCTAGTTATTTATACTCTCTAACCTTAAGGAACTATAGAACTACTATTTATAGAGGATAGTAATCTAGCTTATATATATAAATCTACTATAAATTATTATATAAAGTTTTATACTAAGTATAAGATTATATTAATAGCCTATCTCTCTACTTCACCTAATATAAATTCTATAAAGAAGTACTAGTAGTAGATAAAATAGGCTCTCTATAGACGTTAATAATAACCTATAAATAAGGAGAAGATATACTAAGCTGTAATAGAGGAATAGAAAAAGATACTATAGGATGAGATAAATAAGTTAATTTTAAAGTAGAAACATTAGGTTACTATACTCGTAAAGCGCTATAGATAGTCTACTTCTAATTAAATTAAATAGTATTTAGAATTCTAATAATTTAAGTAATAAATGCTCTATAGCGTACGAACTTGTAGTTTCGAGTTTGTTAGACGTCCTTATATAGCGTAAACCTAGAAGGTAGACTAGCCTCTTTATACTTATAGAAATAACAAATAAGGAGTATATTATTAAGCTATCTAGCGAACCTATAAAATTCTACTCTATAGTAGTAAAACTCTTCCTTATAGACCTAGATCTATAGAAACTACTAGCTATCTAGAAACCTAATAACTAAGAAGTATTCTAGCTAGCTATACTACCTAAAGTTATTTAACTAAGATATAGCCTAGGTAGACTATTAAAGACTAAAAAGTAGCCTTAATAGTAACTATAGAAACAACTCTCTAGCTAGCCTCTAAAGCGTAGCCTAGAGAGACTATAAAAGTAACTAAGTACCTTAAATATTAATATCTATCTCGCTAAAGATACTACTACCTCTACCTCTAGTTAATTTAAGTACTTCTAGATATAGAAGGTTAATAGACTAACTAAACACGATGTTTTTAAATATATCTAGCTATACGACCTTCTAGAAGGCGTAAGAGTATTTAATTTAAGATTTATAGATAGTATTAAAAATAAGAGTATAAATAAGATATATAAAAAGTTAAGACTTATTATTTAAATATATAATAATAAAGATAACTTCTAGATCTTAATCTAGTTATCTATAATTTAACGAGTTAGCTAGTAAATTATTCTTACTATAGCTACTATATACTCTAAGTTAAATGTCTACCTTAGAGATATTATCTAGATATATACCTAGTTAACTATAAAGCTTAGCTACGATTTCTATATACGCTCGCTCTAAAGAGTATCTTAATAAAGTAGAATTTATCTTAAAGTTATAAAACTACTCTATAATATATCTAAAGCTAGAAACTACTAGTTTAGTACCTACTATAAACACTACCTAGATAAGCTATATATATCTTAATCTATATATAACCTCTATCTACTCTCTATTAGTAATTAAGAGTAATTTAGAGTCGTCGGTCTTTAGACTAAGTATACTCTAATACTAGTAAACCTAGACTTTACTATAGCTAAAGAGAGTAAATTAAAGAAGGCTAAGTTTACCTTAAAACCTAGAGAGTAACTTACTTATAAATACTCGCTTAAGTTTAATAGTAATAAAGTTATACTTTAACTAGATAGCTTAATACTCTTAACCTAGAAAGGCTATACTAGACACTTAAAACTAGTAAGTACTTTACTAGCGGACCTAGTTAGCTCCTAGAGTAACTTTCGCTAGAGAGTCTTAATTAAGGACTAGTATATAGTCTAGCGAGCGCGCGAAGCCTATCTAGCGACAGTCTCGTAACTAGAAGCCGCTTTTAACCTCTCCTTTACTACCTAGAAGCTTAAACCTTAAAGCTAGAACATTATACTTCTTAATAAGCGAATTTAATAGTAAATTAATAACCTCGATCGAGGCCTTGAATTTATTAAGCTAGATAAGAATACTCTTAAGTTAGTTATATTTACTAACTTCTTCTTTACTAATAATAAGGATTTTATCTCTTAAATTAGCTATATTCTTATACTAGTAGATAAAGTAGAGAACGCTAATATTCTATACTAGTCTTCTATTAAGTATAAGAGAGTTATATAGAGTGTCTTAGCTTTAGAATTATATATAATAAGCGCTAGATTTAATATAGCTATATCTATTAAGGTAACTTTAGAAGTTATTCTAAGTCTTAAGATATCTCTTATAGTTACTTTATAAGTATCTAGTTAAACTTAGAACTACTAAGAAGAAGCGTCTTATAATAGATATAATATATCTATAATAAGTATATAAATAATATAAAATTAGTAAGATTAAGTAGATTAATAGTAATAGTAACCTAGTAGACGCTATAATAAAGTCTAAGGCTTATTCTACTTTATATAATCTAATTAATATAAATAAGCTTAATATTATAGTTTCTAAGTAGATTAAATATTAGAACTTATAGTAAATACTATAAATTAAACTATAGAGATATCTATATATAAGAAGATTCGATTATTCTTTTTAGAGTAGAGTCTTTACTATCTTATATACTTAGTCTACTTATTCTAGAGGATTCTACTATATATTCTTTCTAAGGTTCTATTAAGTTAATATATTACGATTAATACGTTATATTACTAAGCGAGGTTATATACTTACGTCGCTAGAGTACTCTAAGACTTACTCTATAGATATAACCCTTAATACTATCTCTCTAACTAGGTTATTAAACTAATAAGTAATAGTTAGATAAATAATAAAATAGATCTAGAATAACGTAGTTTATTACTAAGCGAGCTATATTACTAAGCGAGCTACTTTCCTCTATTAAACCTCTTTAATATATAATTACTTAACTATAATATATTTAATTAACTAAACTACTTAGAATCTAACGAGTTATTTAGTTCTATAGACTCTTAACAAATTTATATATTATGACTAGTCTTTCTACAAGTACTATATTATCGCCTAGAGAGCTACCTCTCTTTTGCCTACTCTCTTTAACGCGCTTATTACGTTAAGCCTACTCCTCTACCTCCTTTTAAGCTAATACATCCTGCGCATCCTCTATAATAAGTGTACCCTCTTAACGGATCTAAGTCTTTTTAGCCCTTCGACGTTTACTAAGAGCTTTATTTGCCTAGCGAAGGGTTCGGACTTTAGCTAATAGTAAAGTCACCTTATAAGCTAATATCTCTATACTCTTAGCTAATATAGCTACTATCTTAAAAATCGGTGTTAGCGAGCTTCCTTAATAGAGTGTAATACGATTTTTAACTAGTGTAGTCTACGAGAGAGCTTCGGTTAGGTTGTGAGGAGTCTAAGAGACCTATAGGTTAGCATTTATAGAGAGGAGGTGTTAGAGTCTATAACCTAATATCAAGCTTAGAAATAACTACTGAAACTATATACTAATTTACTTAGAATCTTTACACAAGGCCCTTTGAAAGTTGTAAACGCGATTAAAACATGTCTTTAATTATAGTTAACGTTATATAAATCGATATGTCTAGAGCTTTCTAATATATCTCTCTCCTCGCGATTCGAGTATATAATTCGCTATATCTTTAACACTAGTAAGCCGGGGCGTAAATCCTCGTGTATCTAAGTCTAGTATATATCGAATAATTACTTCCTCTTCTATCTCGGTTAGCTTATAACAATTAGTAGTAGTTTCGTTATAAGAGGTTTAGCTAGCTATTCGATAAGTAAGAGTTATTCTAGATATATTATAGAGGTTAGTAGCTTTTCGAATACTTATTTTTTAGGATGATTAAACTGATTCTATAGCTAGGATAATCTAGACTTCGCTAGTATAAATCTATATAATTTGTTATAGAGAAATCGCGTGTCTTAGATAGTAGGTATAGAAGTAGAGAAAAGTAGCTCGCTCGATAATATAGCTCGCTCGGTAATAAACTACGTTAGTTAAAATACTTTAATAAATATACTATAGCTTATATAAAGAGTCTATATTAAATACTAGTTTTAGATAGATATAAGAGTTATAAATTAGTTAAGTTCTAAGAGTACTATAAGATATATAATATTATTACTCTTAGACTACCTTCTTATTTATTCTATCTAATCTAACTACTTAATATTAGATATTATAGTATTTTAAAACAGGTGTATAGTTAATAGATTAAGACCTTTAGTAAGGCTTATATTAACTATATTATAAAGGTTAAGTTCTTTCTAGTCTTTATAGTAGTATATAAGAAAATAATAATAGTTCTAAACTATTAGACTAGATTCTATAGAGCTAGCCTAGTACCTTTTAACCTATAAGTAGTTCTTTTAAAGCTTAATATAAGGTTATAGACTCTAACTCTCTCTCGGCCGTCTAGTACTAACTCTCTCTCTTAGGTGTTCTAGACCTCTTTAAATCTAACTAAAGTACTTTTATAATTAACTCTTATATAAACTTATATAGCTTATTACTAAGAAAGCTTACTAACTCTACTTTTTTAAATAGTTACTATATTAGTAAAGAGTATAGCGCGAATAGTATATAAGATAACTCTTTTATCTATAAAGCTCTATACTCTTCGTATAGTAAATAAAGCTCTAAGTAAACGCTATAGAGCTAAAAAGACTTATATCGATTAAGAGAGAGTACTTATAGTAGAGGATATATAGAATATTTTAGCTTAGAAGAATATAGATAAGTAAGTATAACATAATATATATAAAGCGAGGTCTAGTTATAAGAAGAGGTAACCTTCTAGATAGTACTATAGAACTTATAGAGAAGCTAGTTATAACGCGCGAACTTATTAAGAAGTTATAGATATATCTAGTTTATTAGATTCTAAGAGCGATAATTAATTTAATATATTATAGTTAATTTATTTAGATATAAAGTTTAGTACTAAGAAAAAGTAATTAACTTAGTAATATAATCGACTTACTAATAAACTATATTATACTTATTTAAAGTATAGCTTACTTATATTAAAGAGAAATAGATTTAGAAGTATATCTAGAGAGAAGATTCTCTTATTATAAGTCGAATATATATAAGATTTATATTCTTAAAGAGCGAGAGTAAGCTCTTATATTTAGTAGCTAATATTATTAGAGAGTTTATAATAATTACTAATATCTTTCTTCTCTATACTAGCTTTATATATTATATACTTTATTAGACTAGATTATCTAATATTTCTATCTTTATAGATCTTTTAGTCGAATCTTATTTTACTATAACGTGGTTTACCACCGAGCGACGCATATCACCGAGCGACGCACTTTTCCCCACCCTACTCCTTATAAACTTTAAGACGCGTTTTTTCAACCATTTATTATGGAAATTCAAACCCAAGAAGCGCGAATCATTCTAGCTATCAAGGCTATTCGAACGTCTAAAAAGCTAAGTAAACACTTTACAGTAAAGATCTACAAGGTCCCTGAAGTAACACTTCGACATAGAATAGCTGGCTGAACCCATCGCCCTGAAATTAAAGCTAATTGTTACAAATTGAACGACTTAGAGAAGGACACTATTATTTAATATATACTTGATCTAGATTTAAGAGGATTTACGCCCTGTCTAACTAGTGTTGAAGATATAGCAAATCTCCTGCTCAAATCTCGAGGGGTACTATGCGTTAGCAAGAACTAGGCATATCGATTCATTCAACGACAACCAGAGTTAAAGACGCGTTTTAATCGCGTTTACGACTTCCAAAGAGCCTTGTACGAAGATCTAGAGCTCATTAGCACGTGGTATTGACTAG
>LKTO01000914.1:0-14356 GCA_001399465.1 Hymenoscyphus scutula
CTTAGAGGTAAACTTATTACTTAACTATAAAGCTATTAAGATAGTAATAATAATATAATATTAAGTTAAGTATAAAGCTTCTATCTAATAGTAGATATACTAGTCTTATATAGAACCTTCGTTCTTAGCTTAATTATCTTAATTACTCTAATTATACTAATCTAGCTTAGCGTTACTTAGTTAATTACTAATAATTAATACTAATATAGTTTATTAGAACTCTATATATATTAGAACTCTATATACTCTAAAATCTATATAAAAAGTAGCTTAGTAAGTAGCTCTAACTTTTTATTCTATTATTAAAAAAAGCTAAAATTAAAAACTTAGTTTTAGTAGTATATAAAGAAATATAATATAGAGTTTTAGATATATTCTAATTATAATAATATAGTTATTAAAGAATTAAAAAACAAATTATAAATATAGAGGTAATTTTAAGCGAATTATTAACTATAATTAGTAAACGTCTAAAATTTTATATTTTATTTATTTATATATTAGTAAAACTAAAATTTTAATTTTAGCTTTTTTTATAGATAAAATAAAAAGTTAGAGTTACTTACTAAGTAGTTTTTTATATAGGTTTTTGTTAGTATAAAAGAGGTAAAGAGGTATTTCGTAGTTGTTTATATTTATCGATGATCTACTAGTTATAGGCTATGTTATTAATAAATATCTATTCTAAGCCTTAGTAGTCACGTGTACCGCCTCGAAGGCTATTTACTATAGAATATCTCGTAATACTAGTATAACTTTAAAGTCGTCGAACTACTTCTATATAAACAATTTACTATAATCCTCTAAGAAATTAACTAATTAGAGGACTCTATTCTATGTCATCCGTCTAATTAGATTGCTAGGATCTCTTGTGATCTCTACTTATTCCTAAACTTCTATTTCCTTTATTTCCACTAAATCGCAAATTCTACTAAATCTGTTATTTTCGCTCTACTTACGCATTTGCCTTGATCTCATACCTATTAGTATCAATTAGAGCTTTGAGAGTACTATTCGCCTTACTTTTAGTTATAGAATCGGCGGGATTGTCTTTGCCTTCGATCTATGTAATATAGTTAATGTCTTTACGCTTAAATACTTCGCGAAGGTATATAACGTCTACTATAAGTCTCTTCTCTTTAGTAGTACCTAATCAGGTAAGGTAATTATATAATAATCTCGAATCTATGTAAATCTTAAGCGGAATCGTGTTATTAAGTATAAGCTTTAGCGTAGTCTTAATTAATATTACTATATTAAATCTATTACTAATAGTATATAGTTCTAATACTAGTATACTCTAGGTAACTCTCTTATACTTTGTTAAGCTCTAGTATAAGATATTAGTATTACTCTAACTATCTATTAAGGTAATAAGGTATCTAATCTAGAAGGTATAGTCCTTATTATTAGTAAAAGCGCTATCTATAAAAACTACGATTTTAAGGCTGTCGCTTAATTTAACGTATTTTAGACCTCGATTAGAATTATTAATCTACTATTAAATACGCTTATTTAATTAGCTAATCTCTTTAGGATCCGGGTCTATATTCTAGGCTAGATATAAGAGGTTAAAAGAGGCTTCAGGTTAGTATACGCTAGTAATATATACTCTCTAAGCTCGTTACGCTCTATATTCGTCCTTATTAGTAGTAAGCTTTAATTTGTCGATTTACTTCTTCTAGCTCAAGTATATCGATCTATCTTATACTATAGTAATGTTACCTCTATTAAAGTTAAGAGAGTAATCTAGCGTAAGTTCTTTACGTTCCTTAGCCTTAAATCCTACCTTCTTAAGTTCTACTTCTTCTTGTTCTACGAATTTCTTATCTACTAGGATAAGGGTATCGTTAGTTTAGAGTCCTACTAAACTAAAGGCGCTATTAGATATTAGTTTGTTAGTAATAAATAAGTATAGGTTATAGGTTAATAATACTATCTTTAAGAATTATAGGTAGTACTTACTATACTTAGTAAACTAAAAGGCTCCTGATTTAGAGATACTATACTAGAGTTTAAGATTCTTAATAATCTTATTAAGCTATTATAGTACGTGTAGGTTTATAGAAGGATTTATAAATAATTAACGATTTAACTTCTTACTAGTCTAAAGATATACTTACTTAATATTATAGATTAAGAGCTTTAATTTCTTCTTCTTATAATTACTTAAATTACTCTTATTAAGTAGATTCTTAAGTATAGCGATAATAAGAATTAGACGTTAACTAATATATTGAATTATAGGTGATTCTATAATAATAAATTCCTTTCTAGTATCACTCTAGGCTTAAATAATTAATCTCGATTTACGTAAACTATCTAGTTTAACTATATAATAGAACTTAGAATTGAATATATATATACTCTTAGAGACTTATAATTTATCGATTAAGTTAAATCCTTAAAGCTTCTTAAATCTAGCGATTTCGGCTAGATTCTCTAGAGAGAGTTCGTCGGTTATAAAGTATATTAGTACGCTATATATATATACTATAGCGACGATGATCTTACATAGTCGGCCTCTCTTACTAGTACGCTTAAATCGTACTTCTAGTACTAGTTGTAGTCGCTCTAGTTCTAGTATATTAGATGTATTTTAAGTATTTAATCGTAGTACTCTAGAAGGCTCTAGAGTTAGCGATCGTTGACCGACTACTTCTAGTTCTAGGTTATCTAGTCTGATTTCTATAGTAATTTCTTCGTAATATAGCTTTACTACTATAGATTGAAATTACGAAACTCTATTTAGTAGCTTTATAAAATAGTTCTCGTCTTCTATATAAATAAGAGAGTATAGATCTGTCTATTTACCTAACTCTCGATATACTATAATAGGATAGTTAATTAGTAAGTCCTTTAGGTATAATTTAATTAGTCTATTTCTTGATTTAAGAGTATCTTAAACTTGTCTTTATACTATAATCTTATAAGCTTCCGCTATAGTAGCTTATAAGGCTATTAATCTTTATACTATATTTTAAGAGAGTAGATCTTTCGCCGTTATATATATATATATACTAAATACTAGTAGTATAGGTATAAGGCTATTTAGTTCTACTATATCGTTAATAGCCTTAATTACTATCTATAATTTAAGGTGTTTATTAATAGTTAGTACCTCTTAAGATATTACTTCGTATACGCGACGAAGTAATCTATAGTATCGCTCTACTATACCGATTAAATTATATACCTCTACTAGTACTATTTTTACTATCGTATCTATAGTTCTTATATATAACTAGAATTTACAACTATAGAATTAAGTTCTAGTATTATAGGTTACTAGGTCTAGAGAACCTAAAAATATATAGACCTAGGTTCTAGTAAAGGTCTTCTATATAGTCTTTATAGATATATCTTTAAGCTAGGCTACAGCTTAGAATCCTATAGCTTCGTCGACTATATATAGAAGAGGCTTTCTGTTAATATATATAATGTCTATAAATATATTAAAGTTAAATTTATAATTATTATAAATCGTAAACTTAAAGTACTCTAGCGACTTTCTATATCTCTAGTATAAATTATAATACTTTATAAGTTTCTCTAGAATCTTATATTATACGTTGTTATAGCCGGCTTACTATAATATAGTATATAATCGTTGAACTAATAGATAGCTAAATCGACGATATAAGTAGTAAATGTTCTCTTTAGAGAGTAGGTATTTATAGTATTAATCTTAAATAAATATACTTATAGTTTACTATTCGCTCTATTATAAGAAGAGATGTCTATATCGTCGTATAATTAGAATTTCCTAACTATTCTAGATAAGTATATTCTTAAGGTTATTATACTATATATCTAGTTTATCTATACTATTAATATATAGAATAAATAGAATGTTAATACTAGGCTCTATAACATAGAATTATATATCTCTAATAGAGAAGGTAATATTAACTAATCTAATATTTAACGAATTTCTAATACTAAATCTTATAATAGTTTAACTCTTTATACTTTAGTCTAATCTTACGTCTAGATATATAGACTTATATACTAGGAATTAATCATGACCTACTAAAGATACTCTAGATACTCCTATATTAATTAGAATACTAAAGAAGTATAATCGTAGGTATCGCTTTACTATAATCGTTAAGTACTCCTCTAGTAGGTTAGGCGCGTTAGGCGTAGTAACTTCGTTAATTTAACTAAGTCGATTTTAAGAGGGAGAGGTGTAATCGATTAGGTAACCTGGAAGTATAGTAGGATCGAGTATATGTAGATATACCGAATTGTATAAATTAGTAGTAATCTCGCTTGTGCTCTTAAAGTTAATGCTACTAAGCGAAGTTATCTAAGTAGTACTATTAATATTAAGAGTATTAGTACTTTCTTATATTTAAGTATATATTTGAGTTCTAGCGAAGTCTTCCTAGATTAGTAGTTTATCTAATCTATTAAAGTCGTCGTCGGCGTCGGATTCGCATTCTGTAACTATAATCGCGAACTGTTTGTCGGTATATTAGTTGTCTATACGCTTTATAAATTCCTTACGATTACGACGTCTCTCTTCGTAAGGATACTTTACCGATCGACAATCTAGCTTCTTATAAATCTAGTATCTCTTAGTTCTAGTATCGCGGTATCGGCCTTTAAATCAGTTGTAGTTACGAGGGTTAGAGTTATATATATTATATATACGTCGATTAGTAAAGAAGGCTTGATTTTAATCGAGTCTCGATTGAGAGGGTTTTATGCCTGTACTAGGTAGACTAGGCGTAGTACTTAATTCCGTTATATTATAGCTTTGTAGATAGTCGTCGTTAGTAATATATATGTTAGTTAGGCTCTAAGATAACTTATAAGTATAAATTAAGCTTTTAATACTATTAATAAAATTTAGTAGCGTCTTTTGCTCTTAGGAGGTATAAGCTTCTCTATATAATAGTGTGCCGATGTAGGTAAGTATAAGCTTATTCTTAAAGAAGGCCTTACTTTATAACTCTTATATTAATCGTAGGCGGAGCTTCTTAAGTTCATTTACTAGAAGTTTATATACCTTAGAATCCTTCTTTCTAGAGTTCTTGTTATATATATATTATATATTAATTTAATTCTATATACTAAGTTAAAGTTCCTAGTAAGTATAGCTCTTAAATCGTTTCGTAATAGATATATAAGCTTAAGAGAATCTAATGTTATTTAGACGAATTATAGAGTTATAGAAGGTTGTCGAAAGTCCTTTTAACATGATTAGAAGAGCTAGTATACGTCTATGCTATAGTAAGTCAGCTTCTTTATATGTGTTAATAAACTTTGTTAACTTCTCTATAAAGTTATCTCTAGTACTACTATACCTTATTTCTTTAGTATAGTACTTTTAGACGTTAGTTAGTTATTAACTAATACCTGTAGCGGCTTGTAGAGTAATAATAGCAGCTATATCGCTAGGAATATTAGTATACTACTGATTTATAAAACTAGGAGTAGGCGGTCTAGAAGGTAAAGGTAGAGAGTGTTTTAAGCTCGTTAGGTTTATAAGAGATTGAGGGTTTTATACTCTTAGTATAATCGGATTGCTTACTCTTCTAAGTATTACTTTAAAAGAGGTCGATTGATAGTTCTTCTTCTTAGTAATCTTATTTACGTTCTTAAGAGTCTAATATCTATAATCTTTATAGGTTAAGACCTTATAAAGAGTCTTAGATAATAGTCCTCCTTTTATACGATCTATCTTAACATATACGCCTCTAGTACGTAAGGCTTAGCGTAGTAGGTGTAGATAATTCTTACTAATCGATGTAAATTATAGTTCGTTCTAATTATTAAAGTCTATATAAAAGAGAATCTAAAGGTCCTTATCTACGACATTACTCTTGTTACTTATATACTTGTCTCTATATACCTTAACGTATACAACGTCTAGTATCTTAGAGGAGGGTACTATACTAGATGTTGTGGTTTAGTAGTAGTAGAGAGGTCGGAATTTAAGGTTGGAATTTAAGGTCGGAATTAAGGTCGTTTATATAGGTCGTTTATAGGTGGGTTTATAGGTATAGCAACCGAGGCTTAATTTGAGGTATCTCGAGTAGTCGTCGATTTACTATATTCGTACTATTAAAGCTATCGAATATACTTCACGTTTTTAGTATACGAAGTATACTATTAAAGCTACTACTTTATATACTCTATTATAGTAGTAACACCTTACTCTAGAACTATACTATTAAAGCTACTAGCGATAGTTATAGGTTTATTATTTACTCTTTAGAGCTTCTAATAGAGAGAGTAACTAGTCTAAAGACGTAGCCTGTTTATATATAGCTATAGTAGTAACCTTCTATAAAATCGAACTACCTTCTCTAATCTATACGCGCTTACT
Source organism: Hymenoscyphus scutula (assembly GCA_001399465.1). Lineage (NCBI taxonomy): Eukaryota > Fungi > Ascomycota > Leotiomycetes > Helotiales > Helotiaceae > Hymenoscyphus > Hymenoscyphus scutula. Next base: position 6,341 of record LKTO01000914.1, read on the forward strand.
AATTAGTATTAGTATAAAAGAGGTAAAGAGGTATTTTATAGTTATTTATATTTATCGATGATCTACTAGTTATAGGCTACATTATTAATAAATACCTATTCTAAGCCTTAGCGGTTATATATATCGCCTCGAAGGCTATTTACTATAGAATATCTTATAATAGTTTTAGAGTATATAGAGTTTTAATATATATAGAGTTCTAATAAACTATATTAGTTATATAACTTCTACTAAAGGAAATTCTTAGATTACTTAGCTAACCTAAGTAATCTATTAATAGCTATAAGAGTATTCGATAGTACTTAATCTATTAGAACGCTATCTAGTCTTTACTTATTATATATATATATAATTTATAATACTATTCTCCTCTTAGTCTAGCGTGTTTCTATACTTAAGTATAACCTAAGAAATATTATTAAAAAGCTATTATTCTTCTTTCTTTTAATATATTCTCTAAGATAACCTATAACTAGTAAATACTTTTAACTAATATTATCGAATATAGTTTTCCTACTACTATAAAGTGTTTCTATTATTAAACTTATAGTTAAGTTTATATTATAAGTACTCGGTATATCTATTACTCTAAATACGTTTATATTAGTTAATCGAAGTATAATAGTACGCTTAAATTCCTAGATAGCTATAAGACTCTAGCTAGATAAGAAGAGAAGCTTAAGAAGAAAGAGAAAGAGGCGATAGCGAAGATTCTTCGTCTATATAAATAAAAGAAATCTCTCTAGTAGCGCTATAATAATATAATAGCTAGTAGTTTCAAGTCTCTTTAGGAACTAGATCCTACTAAGAAGAAAGAGTAAGAGGAAAAAGAGTTTAAAAAGAAATAAAAGAGAGAGAGAAGAAAGAAGAAGGTTACTTATCTAGCTATACTCTCTACCTCTACTATCTTTAACCCTTTTCTCAACTCGAGTCTTAACCTAGGATTCTTTAAAGTTTTCCCTTCTAACTACTTTATATAGATAAACTAAGATTTTAGTAGTAGAAGGCTATAAGAAGCTAGAGGCAGCTTAGCGCCGACTTAGGTTTCTAAGTGTTTTCTAAGTATAGGTAATCTAACTATTTAATTAAATACTTAATCTTATCTCTAATAAGTTTATAGTTAAGAATCTTCTCGATCTTATATTTAGTATTCGAGTTAACTAGTTAAATCTCTATAAGTAGAGCTAGTAGTACTTCTAGTAGTACTAGTTTAAGATGTTTATTATTTTTAGTAGAGCTAATTTATAATTTAAGAGTTCTTTAATATATTTAATTTTATATAGTCTAATATATTTATAATATAGTCTATTACTTAGTCTCTATTAGTACGACCTAGTTGTTATAAAAGGTAATATATAAATATAATCTCTATTTATATTTATTCGTATATAAAGAGTAAAGGTAAAGAGAGGTAGTACTCTATAAGCTTAAGTATATAAGTAGTAAGCTACTTATATAACCTAAAGTATATAGATCTACTAGGCTCTCGTATAAGGTGCTATTTACTAGAATTATATACTAACACTAGGCTTACTTTAAAGTAGCTAAAAAGTAGTAAAGACTATAAGAAGTAAAAGAGAAGAAATACTCTTTCTATCTGATTAATTACGTTCCTCTGTTTATATAACCCTTTCTTACTTAAGTGTACGTTCAACCCATTTAGTAACCTTGATATTAAGCTTATTTGTATTAATTAAGTTATGTAGAGCAGAGCAAGCCTTGGATTTTGTTATAGCGTCTACTGGGTTACTATTGCCGTCAATCTACTTGATCTCGCTAATCTCGTGTTACTTATATGCTTACCGTAGACACATTACGTCTATCATAAGACGCTTCTCCTTAGTAGTCCTAAGTTTGACTAGACACTCGTAAAGTGATTTTAAGTCAGTACAAACTGTGAGGGGTATATTAAGACTAAGGATAGCTTCTAAAGTTGCCTTGATAGACGTAGCTATATCAAATCCAGCGCTCATTGCGTACAATTCTGAAGCTAAGACACTTCGTATAACTCTCTTACACTTGACAGAGGACCAGTGTAAAATGTTGGCGTTCCCTGCTTCGTCTACTAGTACAAGAACATAGTCAATCTGAGAGGTGAAATCCTCGTTGTTGGCAAAGGAGGAGTCAGTGAATATAACTAATTTAAGAGTGTTCTTGTCTAGCTTAACAAATTTAAGGCCTTGATCAGGGTTGTTAATTTACTATTAAATTCGCTTATTGAGAAGTGTAATGTCCTGGCTTTGAGGTTCAACTTTCTGGGCAGCAAAGGAGAGGTCAAAAGCGGCCTCTGGCTGTAAGACCGTGGCCAGGTAGGCTCTACGAGCTTGTTGTGCTATATATTAGTCCTTGATTAAGGCATTCTGGCGAACGTTGCCCCAGGAGCTTACTAGGTCCGCTAGTGAGGTGCTTACTGGCTTCAAGTGCTTAGTATAGCCTTCCTGGGTCAAGAGTATTGAACTGTTTAGTTGAAGTGTGATTTTGCCGCTATTAAACTTGAGCGGGTGTTCATAAGTGAGTTGCTCCCTAGGTTTTGAGGTAAACTCAGCCTTCTTCAATTCCCTCTCTTCAGCTGTAGCAAAGTCTAGGTTTACTAGTATTAGAGTATCGTCAGTCTGAAGACCGACGACTCTAAATTACTCTTGCTTACTAACAGAGAGTAGGCAGGGATCGTATGTAGATTATAACATGTATAGCTTGTCAAGGTAGTACTTATAGTAGGTGCTAAACCAGTAGTTCCCAGCTTCAGGTACGCCGTAGAGTGGTTTTATAACCTTGAGGTAAATTCCACTCCATTAAGGTACTCCTTAGGGCAGGCGTACATAGAAATCGCGGCTAAGCTTTATAGTTGACTAGGTATATGCCTAGGTAATATCTCTAAGGTAGACATTTAACTCAGGGCATATAGCGGCTATAGCGAGGATAATTCGCTAGCTGACTCTTTGAATTGTAGGTGATTGAGTCAGAACTTAAGACTTGTTTTCATCGTTATATGCCTAGATAACAAGCCTTGATTTCTTATATGCCTTTTCTGTGCCCTCATTCTTAATACTGTCTACAAATCTTGAGTTGAATATTCTAGCGCCTTCTGGGAGGTCGCATAGCTAGATGTATTCAAAAACATCGCGTTCAATTAGCCCATTGACCTCCTGCGTCTAGGAATGCTTAAATTGACCAGAGGTAGAGGTAGTAGCGTCTTTAGCAAGATAGACGTCAATATTCAAGGTACTTAGTTACTTTCGTGGTCTCCCTAGGCCACGCTTCAGAGGCTGGCTGTGGGTTTGCTCCTGTGGCTGGTTCTGAGCCTTTGGTGGTCTACCTGGGCCGCGCCTTGGTTAGAAAACTTCAGGTGGCGTGGCTGGCTGGAATACCTCGTCGTCTTCAGGTTCCTGGGTGGCCGGTGGCTTCTAGAGGTCTAGATCTGCAAGGTAGGGTTTTACTACTGTAGAGCGGAATCTTGTAGGTCCGCTTAGGAGCTTGATAATACATTCCTCATTTTCTATTCCAACAAGCATAAATAGGCCAGTCCACTTCCCAGGTTCACGCCATACAAGGACGTCTGAGTTAAGGGGTAGGTCTTTAAGTAGGCTATTTGTAGGGCTATTCCGCTAATTGAGGGCATCGTTGATTTATCGTTTTGCCTAGAGTTTACGTAGCTCCTCTATAGCCTTCTTGAGTGTGCTTGAGCGCTGGCTAATAGAGGGCGAGGGGGCGTCAAACTCAGCTATACGTGGGTAGGCGCCAAACACAAGTAGAGTAGGGACAAGGCCGTCAGGTCCTACTATATCGTTGATTGCCTTAAAAGCCATTTGAAGGGCTATATCTTTAGCGAGGTCAGGTAGCTCCTCAGTTATAATTGAGTATACTCTTCTAAGTAGGCCATAGTAGCGTTCTACCTTTCCAATCGAGTTGTAGGCTTTCACAGGCACAACCTTAGTGTGAATTCTCATAGAACCTACAAATTACTTGAATTCCTTGCTTATAAAGTTCTTGCTAGCGTCATGAGTTATTAGATCTGGAGGTCTAAGGTAGGTGTTGATCCAGTACTCCTGTAGCTTTTCCTATGTGTGCTTGGCTGAGATTTGACGTAGCTACTTGCTAGCTTGGAAGCGAGTGTATTCATCTACAACATGTAATAGAGGCTGGCTGTCAATATACATAATATCGACGTAGATGTTGTAATTAAATTCGACGTCATCGTGGAGGGTAAAGCGGAAGCGGCCAGGGGATTTTCCATGCTTCTGGCAGTAGTGGCAGTACTTGTTTAGGTGCTTGAGTATGCCTGGGTCAACATCGTGGCCGGCGCGCTCTAGTAGGAGCTGGAGGCGGCTGACAGATGGGTGTCTGAAGCGCCTATGAAGTCGGCGAATCTCAGTCTCTGTTAGTCGGCTTGGGGACTCCTGTAGGAAGGAGCATAAAGACTCTCCCTAAACCAGGAAGGGGTGTCCGAAGCGCTGTACTACTGACACTTCGTATTGTGGGGTAATGAGCGTGTTTTCAAGGTTGTTGAAGTAGACTCCTAGCTTGTCCATGTCTGCTAAGCAAAGTAGGAAAGGGGTGTCTGTCTGAAGTACATGGAATTCAATCAGGCTAATAGGTGAATTAACGTGTATAGAGCCTAGGGATGCCGCTACGCCAATGCCAAATTTAACAGTTACTTTGCCTTTTGAAGCTGTGGCAATAGAGGCGCTCCAAATTGAATTATAGGCCATGTACTAGTCGTAGCCTACAGTTAACTTTAAGGCTGCGCCTGTATCGATCATAATACCAAACCAGTAGCTTGAGTTGTAGCGTTTGGCTCCCGTGGCTATTAGAGCCTCGATTTCCTTATCTTTGGCGGGTAGGGCAGGTAGCAAGCTTGTAAAAGCATGAAAACAGGCTGCCTCAGAGAGCTTGGAAGTGATGCTTATAGCGCTCGAAGTACTAATTTAGCCAAGCGAAGTTATAAAGCTTTCGCTCTCGCTCTCTTCGAGCTCAGGGGTATTCAAGGGCTCTTCTTCATTGTCTTCAAGAATAACAGCTTGAAATGCTTCATCGTAGGAGTCGAACTGTCCTCCTTCGTACTCAAGGACGTACTATCTAAATGACCTTTCAAAGGCAGGTTCGTTAAATTCCCCTCTAAGCTTGCTTTAATATCTTGATTTAAAGCGATCTCTTGCCTAGTTACGCTCATGCTCAGGGTAGTTTGTTGACCAGCAGCCTTGCTTCTTACAGACAAAGCATTGCTTCTTGTTCTTGCGGTAGTTGCTTCCACGATAGCCGCGGCCCTGGCTTGTACGTGAATTACTACGTGAGGATTAGAACCTGCGGTCTGTCATATAGGTTGTTGCCAGGCTGGTAGTAGTAGTACTGTGGGTATGCTCGTAGGCAGTGATTGACGTCTTGAGAGCACTAACAGTAGCTGACAATTGAGAAGAGGGCGGAGGGGAAGAGCATGCTATCTAGCACTCAGGAGTATCCTGGCAAGCGAGTACAAGCTTGTTTGAGAGGAAGGAGTCAGTCTGGAGGTCCTGGGTAAGTCCATGGCGGAGTACTTGAAGCTTAGCTACCAGGAGCTGAAAGGACTGAGTGGTTGTTTTATCCGGGTTCTGGGATTTGACAAGGTTGAGACTCAGGTTGTTCCATTCTGCAAGCGCGGCTCGCTTATAGCTTGCGTCTTCAAAGTGGTCCTGAATAGCATGGCAGAGGTCTTGAAAAGGTAGGTTGGCAGTAGCAAGGGTTGCGTAGTAAAAGTCCAAAGCTAGCCCCTTGAGTATGATGGGCAGAGCTTTTGCGTAGGCTGCCTCAGGTACGTCACACCTAATGCAGACATCAAAGAGTATTGTGACTTTGAGTCCAAAGTTGTCGCCAGTGCCTCCGTACTTCATATCGTCCGTGTAGGTCTTTACTAAGTTCGTCAATTCTCGTCCATACCCTGGTTTTGCTTGCAATTAGGCAAGAGTTAGCTGCCATGGTTGTACGGGAGATGCGGGGGGTACTAGAGGTATAGGTGGTGGAGGAGGTGAAGGGGTTATAGTACTGCCTTGCTGGGCCTGAAATGGATTTGCGCCCGCTTGAGGTTGTTGGAACTGGTAGGAGGTAGGAAGGTTTGTACGTTGATTTAGCTGTGCTGTTCCTGGCAGGGTTCTATACGCCTGAATGCCTTGCGGTTGTTGAGCCGTATTAGTCCCTAGAGGGGCAGGGTCTAGAGGGTTTGAGGTGCCTTGAGGTTGAGAAGACAGTTGAGTTGCTTGTGAAATGCCTTGAGTAGTACTTTGAGGGGTGATTTGAGGTTGAAGAGGGTCCCTGTATTAAAAAGAGGGGTCGTACATCGTCTCGTGTCAACGGTCAAACCTTATTGAATTCATGTCTCTATTCTTTATAATAGCTAGTATTTCCTCGTCTGTTCATTCAACTAGGTCGACCTCCTTAAGGGTATTAACAAGAGCTGTAGCTATATGTGCCTTTTTACTATCCATTTCAATCTATACACCTCTACGACGAAGTGCCTTGCGTAGCTTAATAACCTAGGACTTGTTTGCTATTGTAAAGTATTCCTCATTCTAGTCTTCAAAGTCTTCTTAGAAAGTAGCCTAAAGTACCTCGTCGTCATCTTCTATTTGGTTATACTTGTTAATATGCTTAGTAATAAACTTTATAAGGTCCTCCTTACTAAGCTCGATTAGTAGCTCTATTAGTTTAGCTATGTTGTCGTTAAGCGAGGTAGGAGGGTGTAAGAAGAGGGGTATGGAAAGTTCTATGTAGGTGTTTTAGGTGTAGAAAACCTTATATTTCGGCTATTCTGTAAGGGGTAAGGGGTTGAAAGTCTTGGATTCCGGTTCTTCTGAATTTCGAGGGGTAAATCCGCTGAGTCCGCTAAGTCTGTTGAGTCCGCTAAGTCCGCTAAGTCCGTTGAATCCGCTGAGTACCGTAAGGGTGCAAATGAGGTTGTAGATGAGGGTGTAGGTGAGGGTGTAGATAAGGGTGTAGATGAGAGTATAGATGAGGGTGTAGATAAGGGTGTAGATGAGGGTGTAGATGAGAGTATAGCACCGGCGAAAGCAGGTAGAGGCTGTCTGCAGGGTGATTCTTAAAGAGCTTAATAAAGAGATCAAGACCTTGAGGTATATTGAGGGGGAAGGTTTAATAAGAGAGAAGTTCGCAACGTAGAGAAAGTAGTACTAGCCCGACCGAGTCGCTGTTACTAGTAGGAATCTGAATCTCTTCGTCTTAAAGGTCTTGGGGGAGTTTGTAAAGGGGTTGATAGTCGTCTATCCTTTACAATTCTAGTATCTTACAAGGATAATTGGAGAAGGCCTTATAAGCGTATCGAGATACTTGTTACAGTAGTAAAGTTAATAGCTAGCGATCTGAGAAGGTGACTCTTTACTCTTTAAGTTATAATACTACTACATCGTATTAATATGTACTATAATCCGAGAAGGGGCAGAGGTAGTTAATAGGTATATCTAATCTATGCGCGTATAATATATACTGATTAGTGTTAGTACAACCTAGTTGTCGTAAAAGGTAATATATAAATATAATCTCTATTTATATTTATTCGTATATAAAGAGTAAAGGTAAAGAGAGGTAGTACTCTACAAGCTTAAGTATGTGAGTAGTAAGCTACTTATATGACCTAAAGTATGTAGATCTACTAGGCTCTTGTATAAGGTGCTATTTACTAGAATTATATATCGACAGTCTCTTTATATTAATGTTTTTCTATAATAAGTAGACTTTATCTCTCTCTTTTAGCGTTAGCTTCTAACTATATTTCTTATTATAGTAGTATATATTATACTTAGCTATAAACTATAGATTATCTATAAGTTCTTTATATAGCGTTCTAAGTACTAAGTCTATTAAGTAAGCTAGTTAGTTATTAACTATTAAGTTTAAGAGTTCTCTATATACTAATAATTCGTATCTAAAGTTAGTATAGAATAGTATAATAAGTATTATTTCTATTATTAAACTATTATATAAGAACTAAGCTATAGATAATAGTTCTATCTAATTGTTTTACTAGTAGTT